>JAUMJL010001920.1:2210000-2376818 GCA_033558185.1 Dromococcyx pavoninus
AAGAATGCTTTATAATCATGTTTGGCATGTTACATTTCCAAAGCGTCAGACAAACAATAGTTAATTATAATCCACACAAAGGGATTATATGTTTGGCAGCTTGTGGTAAAGCCTTTTAGGTAATTGCTTAGAGGGTTTAGAAATCTAATACTTCGTTGCTAAATCGCCTTATAAAAATCACTGTGCTTGGACAGTGGAAGGACCAAGCTGCTTTTATCACTTTCATATGTATACAGTTTTAATACAATTGCCAGAATGTTTGGTCGGATATCGGTGACCCCTCTATTGGAAATACCCATCTTGACCTCTGTAGCTCATGGAAAATAGGAGCTCTCTTTGGAAAACCTCTACAGAAATGCATAGCACCCAATTCTTCACTGCAGACATGGGCATGTGGTCTTGCTGCCGAGAGCTGATCAAGGCCACTGTTGACTGCTTTGGATCTGGCCTGTAGCTTACGGGTTTGCATAGAAAAACACTTGTCTTAAAAACAAAGTAAATGCTGCAAAGTTTAGGAAAAGGAAAATAGAGGCACCCACTAAAGACCTGTTATTATCTTTTAAATCTCATAGTTACAATATTTAGGTTGGGAAAACAGAATACAGAGAAAACATGTTGGAATAATCTCAAGGAATTAGCAAAGTTAAGTGCCAATCCTCCTCAAAAACACCTTAGGCCCTAAACTGTGATGGCAACTAGTACCATTGTCAGGATCAATCCTTTCTCCCCCTGTGGGCGAAATATTTGCAGCTGCAGCTCTATAATCCTCTTGGTAAACCCCATAAGGTTGATGCAACCATACTGGAAGGTGGGAGGCTGGATGTGAAATCACAGGATCAGGCAAGGAACAGACCCTGTTAGCACCCATTTCTCAACTGACCCCAATCAGCCACATTTTTTACAGTCAAAATGTGACCAAACCAGACCAGGCCACCTTGGGTGTCCCTTGTCATCTGCAAACCCCATCACAACGAAACACTAGTCCCTACACAACACTGACTTAACAGGTACGTAAAAACAGGAAAATAGAGTTGGAGATAGTAATGTGAATGTTCACTTTATTTGGAAGCCAGCTGACATGCAGCCAGTGAGTTTAATGGACATTTTCACTTCTGAAGGTGGGATGTTTTATCACAACCATTATGTGGATGGATACATTTTTGCAATCAATATTCAGCACTAGCAGAAATTGTACTGACAATACTGGAAGGTTTTCTGTGCCATCTGCCTTTATTCAAATGAATAAGGCATACCCTTGCTTTCTAAGTATTTCATCTGCCTGGTTCTAACTTTCCTGGTATTCTGTTCCAGTGGAAATCATTCGCCTGCACTGTGGGAATATAAGAGCGACTGAAGAGTGTGAACAATTCTAGCAAGGTGCAATGTGTGGCGAAGTGCATACTGCCCTCAGGAAGGAGGGCAGGATGCTCGGGGAAAATCATAGGGACTCCATCTGCTAAGGAAAGGTAGCAAGAATTTCACCAGTTTGGATTGCACCAGCTGAGGGCAGAAGTCTATGCATTCATCAACTGCAAAATTTACAGCCTCTAAAGGCCACAGTAGCTGAAGCACATACTTTTCATACACAGAGTGTGGGAACTGCTCTTTTGTTGCAGACCAAAGGACCCTTGGGCCTCCTGTACTGTCTCTTGGCAGTGACCAGGACTGATGTATAGCAAGAAGATTAAGAAAAGAACCAGTATGATGCCCTACCTCAATGATCTTACGTTCCTCCCACCCCATTTTCCATATGTTCTACACTTGTCTCCACTCAGGAGATAGCCATAGCATCACATTTTCTGACTATGTCTATTATAGAGCTTATTGCAAAGTCCATGTGTTACAGAAGGATTACACCAACAGCTGTTTCAGGAGAACAATATATATGCATAGTGCGTGTAACACAACAATGTAAACTTTTTCTCTGCCTTGATCATATTGGTGGCCAGTATTTTCTCTGACGAGTGGTCATCACTGTATTATACAACATTCTAAAACATGTTAGAAAAACAGTTGATCTAGTAAAAATCTGGTTTATCCATCCATCCATCCATCCATCCATCCATCCATCCTGCACATACCCTAGAACATTTTGAATAATCACCAAATTGTAAAGAGACTGATTTTGATTCTTTTAATTATTATGTGTGGCTTTTGTTACCATGAAGGTATCTTGGGAGAGAGAGGTCCCAGAGACATGTACCCTCCCTTAGCTTGGAATGACTTCAGTGGCTTACTTCCTATTGACATATAACTACATAATGAGTAAAAAATTTTAACAGTTGAGTATTTTGCATTGCAGATGCACATGTTTGGCACTGTTTCAAAAGATATGCTTTTTCCTATGCACGTTGTGGCCAAATTTGGCTCATTGGTGTAAGCCTAGAATATTCCCACTACCTGAGAGCAGAGCCTTGTCTGCAGTATTTTCAGCAAGGAAAATTTTACTGTGTTATTTTCTGTGGTGAGTTTTGTGGAATAATCTTATCAGGTCAATCCTAGGGTTAACAAGTTACAGGAAAACATGTCAACACCTAGCCCTTGCTGTCGTCTTGGGAATATGGCTAATTATTAATTAAATGGCAAAAGAAACCCTAAACCCAAAAGGTATTGTTGCTTCTGTTTGAAAAGTATTCAGGTCCTGCATGTCCTTCCAAATGTGTCTTACACATGCAATAACATTAATAATGACAAAATTGTGACTGCTAGCAATTATCACTCAAATTTCATTTAACAGGAAAAAAATATCTGAGCCAATAAAAGGTTGACCATGGTTTTTGAGCACCCACAGGGTGCAAGGAGGAGTCCAAGTATACTTTAAGATAACCCATTGACTGACTGCCCTTGCTCTTTCACCAGTTCCATTGAAGAACAGTCAATCAGCTCTTAAGTGCTGGAAACACTCAGAACAGCCTGTGCATTTGTGCCCTTCCCTTTGAAAGCCAGGATCAAAGGTATGAGTGCGTAGACTGCCCTCCAAGTGCTCTGCCAGCCTGAGACAGTGCCAACTCTGACTCTGCTCCTGCAGTGCAGTAACTCCTCCAGTTTATAAGCTGGCACATCCCCAGGTTCTGCAGTCCCAGACCAGAACCACCAGTCATCCCATCCTTTGCACCATAAAACAGCTGAAAGTGCTGCTCATTTCCAGAGAGAAAAGACCAGAGATGGGGAACCTCAACTGACTGCGGCAAGATCTCCAGATAGGTGGTGTGAGCACTGTATGTTGCTAACACGTTGTGCTTGTGAAAACATTGATATTTGGGGAAGAAAAGGAGGTGATCCAGCTCCACTCTAATTCCCAGGCTGTAGTGAGTGCGGTATGAGAAAGGAGGCTGAAGTCACCATCTTGCTTCCATGGCAGGCATCCTTCCCCTCTGATTCAACATTGAAACTACCTTGTCCCACCTGCACCCAGAGACTAGGAGCGGCTCACCCAGGCCAGCATAAGGAAACATCCCAGTACCAAAATAAGAACAGTGTTAGCACTCTCTGCCCTATGAAGCTAGAAACCTGAGGCTGGAAGCCCTTGAAACTTGTATAACATTGCAAATGTACAGAGACAAGATCTAATTGTAAGTTGAATTGTATTTGCCCGCTAGCCATGTTAATGCGAGCTGGGCAGCCCAGTTCCCCAGGGTTAGTTTCTCTCAGCACTTTCTGGCAAAACCTTCACTGACACCATGTGGGAACAAGTCAGGGTCAAGGTCTCAAGTGCATATGCTTTACGCTCTTTGACAAACAAGCAGGGCTGGGTTTTTATGGTCCTATGTCATTTTCCATATATGCAAAGAAAATTTCCATTTGGCAGTGAAGGTAATCTTAATTCTGGCTATTGGCATTCATTGCACGTGTTCATCAGCTATAAGGATGTCAGGTTAATGCAAGCATTGCAGTGGATTACATTTTTTCCTGATACCTCAACTCAAAAAACTCCCCGAGGAAACACAGAGTTTAGTAACATTAAGATTTGATTTTGCCCCAACTGCTGTTTGTGAGCAGTCTGGGTTTTTTTTAATTTTCATCAAAAAAAAAGTTTAATTCCCAGCAGCCAAGCATTCTTAATACCTGACAATAAGATTTTATTTACCTTGGATTATTTTGGAAGACCTAGACTTCTCTATAATTGATTATTAAAACAGTGATACTTGGTATATTTTCCATGAAATTATGGAAATTATTTGCTCAGTTTTTCTCTAAGTATCCCTTCAAAGTATACAAGCTACTGGGACATCCGCTATTAGGAAGTTTAACAGTCAGACCTAAGTGCTGGCTACAGGAGGCCCTAAGAATAGTTCTGGTCTTCAGCAAATCATCCTTAAGTGCTCAGCCCCCTGCAAGACGCATCTCACTTCAATGGTCTGACTAGATAATCTGAACACCTTTCCTTTCCAACATCTGAAAAATAGGCATTTCGGCTCCGTAACTTGGTGTCTGAATCTAAGGGTAGAAGCACACAGGGAAGTCAGAGCAAAGTTTGATCTACACTGCCACAAGTGTCACTTCCCTGCCTCTTGCTCAGAGCTCTCTATGAGTGCCTTTTTTGTCCAGTTTAGTTTATGTCTGTTTAATGCAAACAATGAAAATTCCTTATTGTGGGAAGACTATTCCTGATAGAAAAGTGCAAGTGTAGCAGTCTAATTACATTGACAGTACTGGGAAAAACTCCTGTGGAGATAAGCCCATCAAGAAGTAAAAAGATAAAATACTACTAACCAAAAAATAAAGCTGACCATCTATTTTCCTTGCCAATGTTAAGAGTTAAGAGTTGCAGGTTTTTGGTAGTTAATATGCTCAAACCACAAGACATGTAACTGTAATGGTTATCGTTCCACTTCTCATTTCATAGAGTTATTGTCCTAAAATGGCATTTCATGTTTTTGGCATTCTGATTTTCTTCCTCTTGTATGTTCCTCCCTAGCACTTGTTCATGTCTTTAGTTATTTCTCTGTCCATTAGCTTTGCATTTGTACTAGTGAAGACAGTTCTGCACAGAGAATGGTAAAGCTCTACGTGTAATGCACAGTGATTTCCTCCATCCATAGCATCAATGGTATGAAAAGCACTTTGGAAAAGGGTGGGGAAGGATGTTTGTTAGTTACGGAAAAATCCATTTCACCTCTGCAAACTCCTTTGTGTTTCTAGAAGAGTTATGGACAAGCTGTGGTTGAGTCAACGAATGGAGAAAAAAAAAGTGATGTAAATAATTTAAGAATAAATTACCTAGATGCTATTTATTTCTTGTTAACATGCAAGAAGAGAGTATGAGGAACAATTAACACATGAGAAACAGAAAACAGTAAAATTACATGTGACAAAATGTCCTGTTTCTAATGTTCAGAATTAAATTTTCCCTATAATCAGGACAGAAAAGTCACATCTGTTGACAATCCTATTTCAACAAAAATAGGGTATTTCCTGAAAAAAAATCCCTTAAAATCCTCATATGGAAACACAAAATCAAAAGAGCTTTCTGGAATGTTTTCTGCTGAGAGCCATCGCATTAATTCTTAAATCGCAGCTCTTCATTGAAACCCTTCCCTCAGAGACAAAGGATATGCAACCAAAATCTCCACAAAAGACAAACCTCTGGTGAATGGCTGAGCTTTTAATAACTGAGGAAAAAAGGAACAGAGAGTCTGAGTTAAATCACAAGCAAAATTTTGAAGTCTGTAGCATGAAACCCAGAATGGATTTAAAAGACAGCAGTCATGAGGCCTACACAGAAGAACACAAAAGATTTTAAAATATGAAGTTGAATTGAGTTAAATCAAGTCGAAATTTATTGAACAGGCTCTGTGTCATCTATAGACTGGCAATAAAAGTGGACAGATTATGCACACTATTCTTTCTAGGACAAAATCATGAATTCTTAAGGCAAGAAAGTGAGGTACAAAACTAATTTACAAAAAAATGGGGTTTTTTGATCTGCAAACAGTAACTGCAGGTCAAACAGACTTGTACTGTGTTTCTACTGCCATGACTAGGTTGGGACTTTTCCCTCAATCCTAAAAATAAAAGTCCTTCTCATTCTTCTAGCCCTGGATACTAGTTTTTATGTTGTTAGACCAAGGACATTTTGCAGGAACTGGAAAAGCAAAGGTCTCTGTTTACATTTCTTTGGAGCAATTTCATGTCTTCTGAGAAGATTCAACACTGCAGTAGCTGATCTCCTGATCCCGTGCATGAATCTCATCATCAAATGACCCAGTTAGCTCCGTTAGCACGAAGCACTGGGCTCTCCGCAGCCTTTGGTGCTAACCAGTACCTGCGTGACAGCAACGGAGGGTTGGGCAAGCCTGGGAGCTGGATCCCACACATCTTGAATCAGTTTTTTTTTTATTCTACATTTCCAGGAAAATATTGCTCAAAAATTTGGATTAAACATCAGATTATAGAGTGAAATTGCATGTCACTGGCCTGCCATTCCATTTCATTCATTGAGCTGTGCTGAGCTAAATGCTCACAAGAAAATAAATTCCAGTCTCACCCACCAAAACTCCGTCTTTATAGGCAGAAACCCTTTTTTTCTAACATTTGCCTTCAGGAAGAATTTGTAGCGACAGCTTTATTGCATGAAAAGTCCTGGTGAATACTGCGCTCAACTGCAAACAAGCGAGCACCAATCAAGACATACAATAAATGAAAAGAAGTAGAGTGCAAATGAAAATTTGTCAAAACATAGCATCTAGTCCCAATCAGTGGAACCAGAAGAAATCACAACAACTACAGACCCCAATTGTCCCCCTAACATGTCCAAGGTGTGAACATATTTTAGATGTGTTCCATGTCATGTTGTCAAGACTTGAAGAATAGTCTCGTGTGCTTCATGGCTTTATTACAGTCCTGATTGGTCTGCAGACATTCAATGAAGAGAAACAGATACGAGTGTTATGAATTATTCAACCTTACATTTTAGAAGGCCGTTTTTGCCTCAAAACTAAAATATCATTTAAGCCTTTCTCACATCTTACATTAGTGCCACAATTGACAGGTTTGGGTGCTTTGGTGTTTTATTGAGTTATGCTTTCTTATCACAACACTTTTGAGGCCCAAACAGAAAAAACAACTGGTGTTTGTCTACTAATATTTGAAAATACTAGGGATTACAAGGCACAAATTAAAATGAATGTAAATGATTTTTAGCCTGGAAAAATCTTGACAACAACATGCTTCGTATGAAACAGTATGAGTTGAATGGTGCAGGCGGAGTCAGATTTACCGCCATAAGGAGGGGCAGTGCCTGCCTCCCAGCGGGCTTCTTCCAGGACACAGCAGAAGAGTTCCCTAGGTAACAGGTACTCAGAGCAAGAAAGATACCAAATACGTCCTCCATGCTCCCATCACCTCCTTCTGCAGTTCTGACCTTTCACGCAGGATAAACTCCTGACAGAAATGCAGTTTGGGCCAAATTCTGTTCCCAGACTCCTATGACAAAATCACAACAATGTTTCAGACCAGTTTGAAAACATTTTCTGTTTGTTTCTTTACAGCATGTTTTAGTATTTTATGCTGCTGTAGAGGTGCAGTTATGAGAGACAACCTATGTATGTAGTAGTTTTCTTGATCCTTTTCTCATACCATCTTTTATGTTTGACCATTCCTTTATGTGTGTGCATTTACCTTCCCTTCTTCTCTTCACACTCACTGCATCAAAACAATAGGATCTCTAAATCTGGGTTCAGCATCCTTACCAGAAGCCTATGCAGATGTTTTCTCCTGCAGGGACCCCAGCCAGAAAAGAAGTAAGACGAGATCCCTGAATACCATGCTGAAGTACAGACCAGGGAGCATCCCTCAAAGATGCTATGCTGCCTTATCGAAAGGCAGAGGGAATGAAGACTAAGCAATAACAAAAAGGTCAAGCATCCTCAAAGAAACAGGTTGGAACTTGTCTTTTTATTTTTCTTTTGAGTTTTGTTTTTTGTGAGAGAAAATCATAATCTATTAAGCTTTTTTTTATGGAACTGGAGATGTGAAAGCAGGGATGAAAAGGAGAAGTGAGGGTGTGTCGGCTCTGGGATGGGAACAGGTTGTTCCCTGCCAAGGAGGCAGGGAAGCAGCAGTCATCCTCCACAGGCAGAGACTGCCCTGTCTTTGATGTTGCCTGCAATTAGACAGGGAATATCTTCATTTTAAATGCATAAGTCCAGCTCTGCACTGTTTCATCTTGTGAGGCTTCTCAAGTATTTATTTTCTTGCATTTTAGAGAACTTGTAATCCTTTAATAAAGACAAAAGAAAAACGCAACAAATCTTCAATGCCACACAAGCAATTATGCTTCTCTGGAGGGGATGCAACACGTCACTGTCCTCCCACTCAGTCTCTCCATCCGCCAGATCCCCGTTCCCATTCAGCAGGGCCTGGGAACACTGATGAGAAGTGAATGGCATAAGTAAAGGGTTAAAAATAACCTATCAGATCTTCAGTTGTTTACCAACTTCTCTTGAATCTCAAGGATCTTCCTGGTGGCTGAGGCGCGGGCAGAACAAAAATCCTTGCTTCAGGGGCAGCCTCGAGAGGTGAGGCACAAGCAGTGCATTATAAGCCCAGCCAGGAACACCTCTCCCGCCTCTTCCACCACCTCCTTTACCGCGCGAGGAAGAAGCTAACCGCTGTTTCCCTGACCCTCGCCTTGTCTGCCCAAGGGAGGGAGCAGCGCTTGTGTTGCCCTTTCCCATCTACCCTGCAGGAAGATGGTCGGGAGCATTGATGTGGATAACGTCACCCTCAGAAAGGTCTCCACAAATCCCCACTGGTGGCAAAGCATTGAATTGTGTCTGAGAGAGAAGGGGAGGAAAATGTTTGCACCGAACTCTCCCCTTGTGTTTACAGAGGACTGTCAGCGCCACAATCGTGTGCATCACCACCCTTTCCTGACTGACAGCAGCATGCTCACCACTGAACAAGACACAAAGAGAGATTTCACAAAGACACAGTATTCCTACAAGCTGTGCAAAAATTAATGGTTGGATTGGAAGAACACTGATAGCTGCCACACGTAGTATGGACTCTGCAGTCAGATGTTTCATGGCCTCAGTTGTACCATGGCTAGCCACTAATCCCAGCAGCCCATAGCTGACCTGCCACCAAGGGGCCCATGGCAGATCTAGGGGCTGCAGGCCTTGAGAAGGAGTAGTGGTAACACAACTACATGACATTACAAGAGAGAAGTGATGGAGTCATGACTGCAGCAGCAGCAGTGGCAGAGGAATCCAAGATTTCCATAGGAAACATACCTTTGATAGTGTTAAGAGCTTTTCCAGGGCTTATGGTCATGAAGACATGCTGGAAACTTGTTCTCAGAGCACTTTAAAATTGTAAAATACTTGAAAGTAAATATGTTCCTTAAATATGCTCTTTTTAAAAACTCAATATTCTTAAGCCAACTATTTTGGGCATACAAATTGTAATTTCTGAGTACTTTACACACAGTCAGGAATGTCAGCACATGTAACAGCTTTCGGGTACCTTCCTTGGACAGCAGCTAAATATTGCACCCTGGAAATGCCTCTTCCTCTTCCCTTGATAATGACCCTGAAAGGTTAGGGGAGCAGATAGCGACTTCCTAAACTGTCATTTCTGGACACAAAGATACATTCCGGCCCTCTTGGAGGCATAAGATCCCAGTGGTGAAATCTCTGGGGGAACACAACCATTCATAGCTTTTTTGGTGGATGCCAAGACAGATTCTATCACTTTCTTAAAGCTTCAGTAAAACAAGAATGCAAAGATGGAGCCATCACATCTCCCTCTCGACTTATTGACATTGCCTGTTTGCTTTCCCTTCCCCTGAACTGTTCAATGTGAGGCAAGTGACAGCAAAAACCAGAAGAGCTCATATGACATTTTTCCATTTGCTTCTACCTGAGAAATGTTTAGAATAAAAGTAGGCATAGTTGAGGGAAAATACAAATATAAACAAATGGATATACTTTTTTTTCCCAAAATAATCGTACAGTATCCTAAGGAAAGCAATATCCTGCTTCAGCTTTATTTCCTGATCATATCCCTAAACTCTCAATGTTTACATAGAACATTTTATGTCTCTCCTTTCTCTGTCTTTATTACTTGAGATTTTGAGAACTCCTGTGAGCATACACCAAAGGGGGGCATGCCAGCATGGGAGCCTGGCTTACACCAAGACCTTTGCCTTACTCTTTGTATAGTTCATAAGGCAAGAAAGCCTTACCTCTGATCAAACTGGAATATATTTTATGCACCATGTATGTCGATCCACTGTTCCCAGCAGGCACAATTTTTGTAGCATTGCCATAAGCTATTGAGGATCTTTTTACCTTCCTGTAATCATTTCTGACACTTTTTCCAACATCATAAAGACTATGAAGGTAGCTAGGAGTGGGTGATATTCCTGGTTTTAAACTGAACAGAGGATGGAGAGAGTTTGTTTGTTCTAGATTTCTAGTCTCAGGTGGCACTGGTTGTTTCATTGTATTGTTTTTTTCTGACAAGTTATTTTGAATAAACAGAGCTGCTATTACTGCTGTTTAGGGTGGCACTTGATACATTGTCAGCTTACAGCCTCCTCAGGCTGCTTTGATGTCCCTCATGGTTGTTTCTCAGTTCCCTCTTCCCTTTGAGATACCTCTGGGTCCTTGTTTCATTATGTTGAGTCACGCATAAGACAGACCGATGTGCTTGTGGTGCAATGATGAGGCTGGTACTGAGACTGCACTGTCTGTTGTAGTTTATTATTGCTGCCAGTGAATAAGAAATCTAAACCTGGCAGCTCAGCCTGCTGTGAATCAATATTTTACAGGTAGTGTACTTTGAAGAGATGACACAAAGACAGACTTGAAGAAGGCAGTGGGGGGGAGGGGAGGAAAGCAAGGAAGAGAAGAAGCTACCTTGACATCCGTTGACATACTTTTCCACCAGAAGTGAGGGAAAACAAGCACCAGTAACTGATGCTGAAGCTCTCTCATATAACAGGACTCTGCAACCTCTACAGGAGCTGTTATTCCCTGCTTGCCTTCCCTGCTTTTGCTCTGCTGCAAACAGGACAAAATCCAGCAGTGATACAGCTGAGCACCGAAAAAAAATTGCACTTCAGGATGAGTACAGAGCTGGAGAACAGAGCTGTACCCCCTCAGTGGGACCCTCAGAGGCACAGCCCCTGCACAGCCCAGGACCACCCCTGATGTCCCAGCTTGTGTCTTTTCTTCCTACAGTCTTAAGGATCTTGGCAATGTTTGATTTTCTTTTTTTTTTTCCTCCTTTTTAGGTTGATGTAATGAAGAAATTTTTAATTCCTTGTCACTGTACAATGGAGGAACTTTCTAAGGTACCATACGGTAATAAAGCCTTTCATTACTTTGTGCTGGTCACCCATTTACTTCCCAGTGAAAATCAAGATATCAGTTACAATCTGCTAAGATCTGAATGGCTTGACTCCAGATTATCTGAGAAATGATCTCTTCCCACCCGCCTCATTTTTTACATCTGCTTTTAAATCGGACACTTTACCTGTTTAACTCAAAGGCAAAGCTGGCAAGATCCAGACTCAGGTAGACCCTCAAACTCTGTAACTCCCTGCTCCTGGAAAAAAAGTTTGAATCCTTATTTAAAGTACAATGTAATGGCTGCTCTTGTTTGCTTTACATTGTTGTAACAAGCATAAGGCTTAAATATCCTTGTGGCACCTGACCCCTAGATTTCAAGGCTTCAGCCTGTAGGGTTTGCTCAACCACTATCAGAGTGCTACAAAATCCCGGGGGTCCCCAGAAAAGGGGCTTTATCAAAGAGACATGTGTGGTGAAATATTATGCTGAAAGATGCATCTTGTAAACTCGTATAGGCATTGAAAAGAAGATAGTGGTTAAAATTACAAAATAGTTTGCATTTTATTGGATTTGGATCAGCCTGTGAATGGAAGAGTCTTCACCTTGCTATTCATTAGCACAGGGACAATAAATTAGGAAATTTTGACTAGCATACCAACACTTACTATGTTTTATGTTGAAATCAGAATAAAGTAAAGCTTTCTAGAAGAAACTAGAATCATATTTCTCCAGCTGTGCAGAATGATGCCCGAAATGAGAAACATAGCTGCAAGATTTAGTGCAGCAAGAAATCCCTAAGGACAGAGAAATATCTTTGTAAAGATTAAGAAGTTTTCACAGTTTTACCAAAAAAAAAGCCTAAATATTGAGTTCACACTTTCCCACAGTAGTTATGAAACTCTGCATTCTTTACTTTGAGAAAACATACATAAAAATTAAAATTATAACAGTCAGCAAAATACCAACTAATCGGATTTTTAAAATTGGTTGTTATCCTTATTGAGAGAAGTCAGTAGGACAAAGTCAGACCAAGCGAATGTCTTCAGCAAAAGGAAGAGATCAGGTTTGTGGCAGTCCTGGACATGAAGACTGACTTGCAGTTTGCAAGAGGTTTCAATAGTGGATGACTGCTTGTGTGCATCTTACTTGAAAGCCAGCTTAAAAGTACTTGCATTTCAGGGAATCCATCAGAAAGAGATATCAGATCTCTATCCTAACACCCTCATCATAAAAATGTGTATAACATAATGCCTAACGGTTCAAAGACACACTGTGATGATAATTATTAGCAATAGCACATGAACTCTACAAAGTAATTTTGGTCAGGTATAAAAGGATTATTTGATTTGATCATAGAGAGTTACAAACCAAATTACTTCTGATACGAGAGATGTTATTAGTGATCTCTATGGCCTCCCTGACTCATTTAAAAATTATTTTGCAAATTTGAATAATGGAAAGTGAAACAATATAGATTTCCACCCCCTTTTCCCAAACCATATAGATGAAAAGACCCTTAATCCACATATGTGTACCTAGAATAATGACTGATCCGGGCTTACTTTTAAGTCTGTGCTCGCTGATGAGGTTGATAATGAGCTGCAATGAATTAAAGTAAATAAAACTCATGAGACCTATAACCTGGAACCTCTGTGTCTTGGAATTGAGGTCTTGATAATTGCTTAACTTACAACACCATATCGTTTTAAATGGTGAATTACAAACAATTTGAGAGAATGCTATGCGGTACCCATGACATGATGGATGTGAAGTCTTACAAGCAAAAATGAATGCATCCCTGCTGTAGGTGAGTTTGACTCAATTCTTTAAACCATAGAAACACGCTTTCCATATGAAATACAAAAACAGCATTACAGAGACTTCTGATCTGCTCTTGCAGTAACCCCTGTGCCTACAGACAAGTACATCATTCCATGTGCAGCAGGCACCCACTGAGGGAGGCACACATACCCGAGGCATGAAGGCTCCCTGCTTCCACCCTAGTCCCTGCAGCCCCCCTTGCCTTGCAACACCACTGGGGAGAGGACACTGAGCAGGGTTTTGGCCACAGACATCTGATGCTGGAAAACAAACTGAGTTCACCAGTGTGTCAGTGACCCACAAGAGAAACAGAGGCAGCTTCCTTTCAGTCTTTCAGAGCTGTCATTAATAAGGGATGGAATAAATCCACAGCTGATGTGGTGCCCCTCACCAGCAAATCCCAGGATGCCATGCAGAAGCTCTGGTCCTAGGTTACAGGCAGGGAGGCTGATTTGCCACCCAGTGTGCCCAGGGTTGCTCAGGGGGCTGGTGGCAGGGCCCAGAAGAGCGTTTGGGCTTCTGAACTTGGTCCAGTATTTGGTGCAGTGCCCTCTTCTTGTCCCCATGGCTAATGGAATAAAAGTTTAAACAGAAACAGGTGGGGGAAAACAGAGAAAGGAAAACCAGATACTCAAATAAATTTCATATCTGTAAACCTAGTTCTTATACTACACAAATACACTGCACAGACAGACTTTACACCAAATGTATGAACATAACATGTTGTGTGCTGTTACCTGGTTCCATGACACAGCCATAACTATTGCTTTTTCCTTCATACTCAAAATTTTCATAGATGGGGCTCAGAAATCAAGTTGCTCACCATGATCAACATATATACCTTTGCCCACCCCTTTTTTTGATCCTTTGTTAGCATGAAAATGTCTCATGCATCAGCATCCTCTGTCTTTTCATCTGCCCTTCCATGGTGTTCCGTTTTACAGGCTTCTAGTTCACATTTCAGCAAAGTTTGCAACTTTCTGGCTACTCGTAAGACACAGCAGCTCTTTTCTGCCCATAAAAATCTTGGGGTTTTTTAACTAAAGCCCACCACTCATGGATGCTCTTAGCTAAACATTAATCACTTGGGTTTCCATTATAGTTATTTGTTTACCTAGTGTGAAAACCTAGTATCTCAGTACAATTACCTGGTGTACATTGGCTACTTAATATGTGCTGTTTATAAATTATTGAGGAGAAAGTCTTTCCCTTCAGCCTGTCCTACTGAAACAACAGCTGCTTTTAGTGGTTACCTTTGGAACTTTGGTAGTTTTATAATTAAATCTCAATTGTGGGAGTTGTTGCATATGGAACTATAAAGAATACATGAGAATTAATTTACAAGGTAAAAAGAGAGATCTATCCCTCAACTGAAGTTTCTACTTTTTCCTAATATTCTGCTATTTTTTTCCATATGATTCCATTACTGCAATCAAATTCCTGGTTGCTGGTATTTTGGGTGCAGTGCTTTGGGCTGGAAGAGTTGAAAACCTGCTGTATACTTTTTTACGTCAGCATAGGAAAAAGATCACAAATGCTTTTGTTTCTCTGTTTATCTGTGTTTCCACAAACTCCCTGTTTTAGTCATTTTTACTGCTGCTTTCTTATGTGAACAAAGGTGGGCGTCAGAGTCCACACAAAGCCTTTCCATCCCACCAGCCTGGCTAGTGCTAGCAGGACAGGCAAGGGGCCAAGCACACACTGCACCTCTCTGGGCGCAGCCACTCGTGAGCAGCCTTTCATCAGGCTTCAGCTTCCAACAGGACAGGGCAATAGTCTCATGTCTTTAGATACTTTAAGCCAAGAGTCATGATCATTAAGAGTAACCTCCCCGAAACACCTTGAGTTAAGAATAACAGTCAGGACGAGGCCCTAATTCTATGATCATGGCCTAATTTTAATGTCATATACAAAATGTTTCCTTACTAAAACCAATGAAACCTTTGATGCAAAAAGAAAAATAGATGTACAAGAAAGCTCTGAAATCATGTTCCTCCTCACTTCACATGTCTACATGAAGAGAAGGAAAAGTTGTTCCTTTTAGTCTGGTCTGGCTCATTGAAGGGAGTTTTTGGCTCTTACTCTGTGCAGCCCTTCTAGATTTTAAGAAATTGATTACATAAAATTTCCCCTTTAAAATGAGAGGAAATTTGCTGGTAACAAAAAGCTTGCATCTTTATGAATAACAGCGTTATATTATGTGATTTAGCTTTCACACTGAGAAATCAACTATTTAAAAATAAGAGCCGGAATAATTGCATTTCACAACATAGAACATGGAATCATAAAATGACTTGAGCTGGAAGAGACCCACAAGGATCATCCAGTCCAACTCCTATCCCTGCATAGGACACTCCCAACATTCTCACCATGTGACTGAGAGCATTGTCACAATGTTACTTGAATATTGTCAGGCTTGGCAGCTTGACTGCTTCTCTAGGGAGCTGTTCCAGTGCTCCACCACCCTCTGAGTGAAGAACCTCTTACTGATATCTGACCAAAACCTCCCCTGACACATCTTCCTGCCATTCCCTCAAAGTCTTATCATTGATCACAAGAGAGAAGAGGTCAGTGCCTCCTCCTCCTTCCCTTGTGAGGAAGCAGTAAATGGCTATGAGGTCTCCCCTCAGTCTCCTCTTCTTCAGGCTGAACAGACCAAGTCACTTCAGCCTCTCCTCATGTGATTTCTCCTCTGGACCCTTCACTAGCCTTGTGGCCTCCTCTGGACACTCTCCAGTGGTTTGATGTCCTTTTTATACTGCGGCACCCAAAACTCCACGCAGTACTCGAGGGGAACCTCACCAGTGCAGAGCAGAGCAGGACAATCACCTCCCTTGACCGGCTGGCAATGCCGTGTTTGACGCATTCCAGGACACGGTTGGCCCTCTTGGTTGCCAAGACACACTGTCAACTCATCTTCAATGCTGCTGTCAAATACAGGAAAGGTAGCTATTAGAATGACACTTCTCCTGCTTTAAAGCCAGCAAGGCTTACAAATATTGCTAAAGAGTAATCTTACCCCGTTCCTGCTTCCAAACCCAAAAAACTCAGCAAAAAGCTATCTCCAGGCACTCTGCCAATGCATCTGAACAAGAGGCTCAGCTTCAGTTAAGCACTGTGATGTAGCAGTAGCACAGCCATTATGGTCCAAGCACCAGCTATTTTTCAGCCCCTCTGAATGAGGTTTCCATTAGGCAAAAAATGAATATCTGATACATACAGATCTGGAACAAAATCCTGCCCTTCGCCCAGATAAGAAGTTTGCCCTGGATTTTACTTCAGGAACAGGACTAAGTGCATGGATAGGTGTTACTCATTCCTTATGCTGTATTTATAGCTTTTATACTATCCAGGATAGTACGTGGCCAATGAATTAACATAACAGCTTACAAAGCTGGTGTGAAATGTGATTTTATATATAAAATTCTATCTGAGACCAAAGATAGAGCATCAAGCCCTATGAGACTGCCAGCTGAAAACCCAGTTGATAAAGGGCATAAGAAACAGCCAGCAATACTACATTTAAAGAGAAACTCAGCCTCCAAGTGAGCCAAGCAGGTATAAACTCCCTTGCTGAGAACTGCACATCTAATCTAATCTGTCTACCCATTTATAGGATGCTCCACTTGCAGCATTTAAGCACCTTACAAAGATAATCATAGCCATAAAATAGGCGCATGTATGTGGTCTGCTAATTCACACAGACTCCATTTCCTTTCATTCCAGCTCCAGAATACTTGCAATAATATATGCATGCCTTCAGGACACAAGGCTATATGCAGGCATTTTGGAGCAGAGGCTGTTTTCTTGCTATGATGAAAGTGAGTAATATCTACATTAGTTTTATATTTATGTGTGCTTCTGCTCTGCTGTTTGCTATCTGGTTTCAAAGTGCTGACTTCTATCAGAGATCACCACACGCTGCAGGAAACCATGTGATGATTTTAGAGAACTCAGTGGACAATGTGCACCTGAGAACTTCAGTCTAAGGCTTAGAAGTTTGATCCTGATCAGTCTGGGCACAACCAATCCCTATCTTAAGGCAAAGTTTTGTCCCTTCAGTTGAGCAACCTCAGAAAAGTAATCAGACAGAAACACAGTGTTAAGAAGAGTAATCCCAGATCCCAAGAACAGATCTACCAGTGATAAATCAGGGTAGCTCATATCAACAAGGGAAATGGCAGACTGCAAGACATGGACAATGCAGGTTGTTTCTTTTTACACTGACTGCTGCATATGGCTGCTATGTATGAAATAAATAATGCTGTAATGTGATGGTGCTGATTTGAGTCACCGTAGCTCATTCTGGGCATTCTGCTGTGGGGGTATAAACGCAATAGACCTCACGAAGAAACACGTTTTCAAACAGGAGTGGGAGTCAGCAGGTGAGAGGGAGCCTCACTGGGCATCCTGGCTCTGCGAGGGAGGATGCAGGCAGCCACAGAGGGCAGGAGAAAAGCTCTCACAAGTGGATGGAGGGGCAGGGCAGGGCACAGCATGCTCTCTAGTGCAGATCCCTTTCTCTTCACTGGTTCATTCCTTATATCTCATCGCCTTAGCTTCAGTGACATTTTCTTCCCTGTCATCTTTTAAATAAGGATCACAACTCTTTATTTATCTGCACCAGAAATATGTAGAGCTGACTCAGTGTGATGCAAAAGCAAAGAAAACACACTCTATATCTCCAATATAGAGTATTCTGAGCTAGAAGTCACATATCCCCAGAGAAGAAGAAACTAATCTCTGTAAAGGAATGCTGGAGGAAAACAATCGGACAGAGCTCTGCCAGCTATCCTGCTTCACTTGCCAACAGATTATATGTAGGCTGTCAGGAGTCAAATTATGTTCCTGTTAAAGTTAATGATAAAAAGTGCACAGACTGTGGTGCATTAGCCTTGACCACAAAAACCTGTGCATGAGGAGCCAAAAAATTAGGCTCCTTCACAATTTAGAAGCCAGAACTTAATGCTTGAGAAAGTCCTCAATGAAATGAGCCCATTGGCATCACTGAGGTACCACAATTCTGGGGTGCTGTGCTCCCTTCTTTGTACTCAGGCCCTTCGGATTTATTTGGCCTGTGGTCTCCCTGCAACACTACCTGCTCCACAGCACATCCTTTTCTCCCTAGGATGCCTTGTACTTCATAGGGGATCTCAGTGAAACCAACAGCACCAGCCCATATTAAAATAGTTTAAAAAGAACATTTAAATCACTTGCACCAAAGCAAATATACAAGATACAGGTAAGATGTAATACATGGCTATGGTACTCCAGCTATCAGTTTTCCATTGCACTGTTTGTTCCTCATTAGTAAACATTTTCTTTAAATTATCTTAGATACTCATTAAATATTATCAGCTACCTAAAACCAAAGGATGATTATGAGTTTAATGAAGCATGTACCAGTTTGCTGAAGTCTAACATTTGTTTCTCTGCTGGGACTCCATTTTACATTGCACTTATCCTTCAGCAAAGCTACTCTACAAAGTCACTTTGGTAATAAGAAGTATTTAATTAGATTAATGAATTTTTATCACCTCTCCTAGGGATTAGGCTTGTTAAATCCTGGCGACTAAAGAACAACAGATTTTTTATTACTAAATGTTTAGGGATGCATTGGTTGTGCTGCTGTGGCAGTCCTCGTAAGTCAGGCTGCTTTGGGCAGTTCTACCTTGTATATCCCTCAGTAGGCAAGGGATATTTGGCAGGGACAACCTGTGCCTTCAGTTAAATCACAGAAATCAAAATGCAAATGGGGGTATGCAGACTCCAGACAGGGTTTCCAGCAGCTGACTTTATTTCAAAGTTTTCTAACTAGCTCTGTGGGAAGATTAATTGAAACTGCTCATCACTGGGTTCTCTCTAAGAAAAAGGAAAAAGAAAAGGAGGGTTAGCAACCTGTCTTTACATTTGTTCATTACCTGAAGAGCACAGCTACTGTGGAAACTCTTAAAGTATTTGCTGTTTTGGTGGTCATTTGTCACAGACCTACTCACAGCCTGAGAAGCTGGGTTTAGATGCTGCACCGAGATGCAAAAAGAGCACGTCCTCTCCATCCCAAGGAATTTCCTGCTGAAGAATTCATTGTGTCTTACCACACAGGTGAACACAAAGTACATTTCCTAAGTAACATTTCTCAGCCATAAGACAGTGGGCCCCTGAAACCCAACCTGGAAAATTACTTTGGGATCCCCTCAGCAATGCCATTGATGCACTTAGTACCCCAATTATACATACAACAGTTGCACTTACAGAGCACATTCACACTTTATAGAGCTGAACTGAAGCAACCTCATAGCATAAATAACCAAGCTATTAGACCTGGGTAGCTGAGTCCCCCTCAAGACAGCTGAACATGTGAGACTTCGAAGTGAGTGTCTGCAGTCACAAACGTAATGTGGGGATGATTCATGTGATTCCCTTCACTCATGCCTTGTACCCGTTGAACACAAGTGATGTTTGTCATTGTCTTCCAAGTGAGGCCTCCAAGAAGGTGATTTGTAAAATTTTACAAATTTTTAATAGAGGCAAACAGACTGAGAAACACAAACAACACAGCTACTGTCATTACTGTTCCTAAATCATCCGGGTCCTTTAAAATCTCCACCTTAATTACTTGACAGACTCGAAGTACAGATGTCGTATTAGTGTTGGGATCAGGATAGTAGAAGTCCTGTGTACTGTGACAGGGATCAGTCCATAGCTATCATTCCTCTGAATTTCCTGTTAAACATGAAACCTTAATATGATGTTTCTTTATTGAGCAGAGCCCAAAAGTCACCTGCAAAAACTGAACGTAACGCTGTTTCCCCTCCTAGGCTAGGCTCTGCAGAGGTTGAAGGCAGACCTGGTGGCTTCCCTGCCACCAGCAGTCAATGTTGCCTTCCACCCCCAGCCGCTAATGTATGCACACTTCTGCGCCCATCTGTCTTCAATAATCTGTCCCCTAGGACAGGGAGAAGGAAGGAGTAATTAAGCTGTTCCATTAAGGGAAGAGAATGATTTTGACCAATGAAAGTAACGTATCCATTTTGTTCATCTCACAAACAGAGTAAAATGTGCACTTGTTGACCACAGATGTTGCAAGAATGTAGTGATTTGAACTTGTTAATGAAGGTAACTGTGCTGGGAATGCTGGAAGAGGAAGAGAGAGTTAGAGGGGAGCATTGAAGTTTATCTGTATTCTGCAGAATACATCTGTGTAATAAAGTCACCTCCCTCAGAAACCTTTGCCCAAGAGTGAACTCGATTCCTCACAGTGGGTTTGAGAGAGTCCTGTAAGACACCTACATGAATAATACCAAATAGGACACACTCACTGAACTTCTCGGGGTGCTGGATTCAAAGGGAAAAGAAAAGATGGGAAGAAGCAGAAAGAATGACAGGAAAGAGAAAGGTGGGGGGAGAAAAGCAGGATATGAGTAAAAACTGAAGCTGTAAACAAAATTTACTGATCATATAGAGGACAATGCGAAAGTCAAAACTGGAATACAAGGAATTCATGGCATTACCTCATATATTCATTATTGAAAATATAGTGGGACTTTTTCTCTGAAAAATATGTCTTGAAGTATATTGAGAGAAATGTCTTTCAATTACCAGCACATTAACTCCAGACTCTGCAGTGTCACAGCAAACAGAGAGCGGGGAACAACACTGGGGGGAGATGAGTGATTAGGACTCCATCCAACTCCCAGCTGTGACAGGAAGTGTTTTTACAACATGTCTATTGTCCAAATAAATCCATCTTCTTATTGTCTGATAGAGCAAATTAAATATGCAGTCAGCTTTTATGAGGCCTCCTGATTCAAACCCTGCAAGTTTCCTTTTCTTTTTTTTGGGAATTCACTTTTTCAGTTAATTAGTGTTTAGCTTACACATCCCACAGAAGGTATCCATGGGTGATCCTGGGTGAAAATCCATCAGCTCATGGAGGAAAAGGCTTTTTATAGCCTTCTCTGTGTGGGAGGCTGAGGGTGCAGATCACACCATGGTTGCAGGCAAGCTGTGTCTTCACTGTGACCTGACTATTCAGTCGTGCTAGCAGGTGAGGGAAAATGTGAGTTTGCTGCCCACAGGGCTGCCTTCACTGCCCTACTAGTTTCAGGAAGGGATGAGTTCTGTGGATATGGTTGAAGCAGGGTAGGGATATCAGAAGGGATTGAAAATTGCACAAGGGGCTAAGAGTGAGAAGAGAAAAAGAGTAGTGTGAGCCAACACTGCTGAGGCACTGGCAGCCACTGAAGACCACCCAGAGCCAAACATCGAAAAATGCCTGGGAGAAACAAAGACTGGAGGACCTTAGCAAGGAAATCCTGGAGTCTGCAGTGGATGGCAGTGCACTCCCCTGAGTGGTCATGTCTCATGCCAGGTCAGCAGAGCTGCAGGAAGCACAGGTGCTTGGCTTCCCTGTTGCACGCTTGGACTTTGAATGCAAAATGCAGTTTGCAAAATCCAAGCACATCAGGTTTCAGCACCTTTTGCCAGGCAAGGTCTGATGTATCAAAGTGGCAGTGAGTGACACAAGCGTCCTTGGACGTAGTGGGCAGGGAGCTCTATGGCACAAAGAGCACCTGGTGCAAGTTGCTCTTTACAGATGAAGAAATTCTGACCTGGAGGTAGTCTTGATGTCAGGTCAGCACTGACAAGCACAGGTAGGGCAATGGCTGCATTGGATTGTTTTGGAAATAGGTGAGCAAGGCCAGGGATTCTTACCTTGATCAAGCACAAGGCGCACCGCTTGGTGGCCTGACTTCTATGCCAGGGCTTACTGACACACAAGATCTCCACTTCCTTTCAGGTAGTATCAGGGCATTCTGCTGTAGATGCCAGGAGGTGAACAGGACAAAGGTAAAATAGTTCAGAGAAAGCACACTGTTCTACTGTATACATATGTGCATAATATTTAGATATGAGGTAGAGATTGTTTGACTTGTACTTCTTCCTCTACAAAAAAATCGTTTCACATTATAAATATTCACATTTATTTGTGAAAGAAACTCATCGCAAGGATGATTGATTTCTTCAGTATTTGTGAAGTGATTACCATAAAGGTGTCTACAGGTCTTCACTGCATATCCATATTGCAGCTTAGATATTGCAGTTTAAATAATAATAATTAATGCATGAAAACTTAACGTTCCTATTAATGAGAGTGCTTCAAGCAAGTGGGATTTTTTTTACATTTACTTCAAGACCAGTTTGACACAGAATATTTGAATTTTCAGCAATATTGTCTGTTCCTATTAGTGTAAATGTGGTGATTTTCAGGCCAAAGGAAGTCTCCTAGCAATCATTATAGGGTACCTAATAATGGTAACTAATTGCAACTTTAACCATGCTGCCACAGTCGTACAAGAATATTTAATTTTTCCTAGCATACTGTAGTTTGCAGAGTCATTACTTTACAACAATTAAATGGAATTTACTAAGCGATGCTCAGGAAGGCTACACAGCAGTACTGCTGGGTATATATGCCAGCTAAAACTATGTAATGTCTGATGCAAATGAGTAGAGCATACGAGAGTTTTGCCTTGTGCCTTATGGCAGGATTCGCTGTGCTATACTGTGTAATGTATTTCACTCCAGAGCGTGGCAGGAGGTAGAGAGGTCACACCATGCAGACCTTACAACTTTCAGAAAAGCCTTCGACAAATATGTGCAGCTTAATTCAATATTGCCAGCCTCTGATTTAGTAGTGAAATTGTTCCTGTCTTATAACTCTCTCTGTTTATCTTCAAGTGCAGAGATAGAGAGGCATGATGGATACATCATAATGCTATCTTTGTTGTTGCATATAGATTTTAATTTAATTTTACGTTATAGGGCTTTTATTTTATCTCTTCCGATTAAACTAATTCTTCAACGGACACAAGGAAGGTGACTAAAGGTGATTCAGGCAGTCTCCTGCAGTATGAATCTGCATAGGCAGCCCCTTCTAGTCAGCTACAACTGGAGTCACCACAGAATGTGATTAGAGGGAGAGCAGCATCTTCAATGCTCAGCATTGGGAGGGATTTAAAAACTAAGAGAAAGTGAAGATAAAACTATAATCTAATTTTGAAAAATGAGGATTAAAGGTTCTATTACTCATGCTGTTTCGACTGTACATATGGAGGTAACAATATGTGATTTTGCTGGATAAAAATATAGGCCACATGCAAAGCTAGCGTGATGCAAGTAAATCCCCACTGTGTTTGTAATGAGGGAAGGTTAGGATCATGCAGATGTGTGACTGTAAGCCGGTTTATTGTTCGAGCTGGCATAATAGGAAGAAATTGTTCCTTGACTTACTGGCAAGTCTGGATATTCACCACTGTGTTGCGACAACAACAACAAAACCACCAGGAGACCAACGTGGCTCCATGCCACATCTACCCGCTTATTGCCTACTAATGCACAAATTGAGTGTCAGCTGGGGAGCTCCTTGTTTGGGGGGGCTCCAGGCTTTCTTTCTTCTGAGGCTGCTTTAATTTCATATATTGGATAAGTATCTATTTTTACAGGACTAGGACAATGTCTAGAAGAATGGAGAAAAATATTGTAGCTGATAATTACTAAGCAGACAGAGGTCTGCTGTGGTACTCCAGAGACACCCCAAGGGCAAGGTTACCTACCCTAGTGAGTTTTCAATTTAAACTGGAGAATAGCACAACCAGGGACACTGGTATGGAAAGGTGAGGGAAAAGGAGGGCTTCCCTCCTGCACAAGGGCGTCACTTCACACACGGACAGTTGGTTCATCCAATGCCCATGTAGCTTAGTGCAAAAGGAGTAGATGAAGTTGGCAACAGTGAGCTATCCCAATAAAGGGTGCTTTGAAGGAGTGGGTGGAAAATCTGCTTGAGATTACCTGATGCACAGGGCCAACAGTTCCTCTCCACCACTAAGGAGGGATGGTAGTTTTGGCTAATGTAAACAGAGCCATGGAGAGGTGAAAGAGCAATTAGAGACAAACCATCAGCTGCAAGAGGGACAGAAGTGAAGGAAGCTGGAAAGAAAAGGAAGCATAGCAGAACATCTTGCAGGGGAAACAAAGCAAGAACCAGGGTTGGAGTGACATGGAAAATGAGTATCTTTGCTGTGAGCCTGCATGCACTGAGGAGAGACCAGCAGAGCCTGACTCCACTCTTGTAAAGGTGAGACTCTACATACTTGTTCGAGAGGCTGGGGGCATATGCAAAAGCAGAGCAAAAGCAAAGGAAATTAGGTATTGTTCCAAGATGTACCATATTCCTCATTGTCTGGGAATATATTTGTCACCTGGGGACATACATGTGGAGGTTACTGATATTAACTGTATTTTTATGTTTCATTCTCTCTTTCCCTCTCACTCCCCACAGATACTCACACACAAATTTCTATACGTATAAATGTAATACTTGACTTCTCATTATGGTTAGCAGTGTTTCTTGTCTCAAACCATCACATTGCTAAATGAACATTTTTCCATTCCATACATCCCTTGATTCTCTGGGCAGATAAAGAAGTTGTAATTTCCCAGAAGAAAAGGCTGGGTTTTCTGGGAGGCTTTCAAAGTTTGTCTGTGTATTGGATCAGCAAGAATTTCCTGAGATATTTTCTGTGGCTGAGTAGATATGGATGACTGAAGTTTGGAATTCAAGTCTCTCTGTCATTGCTTTACTGCTGTTGAGATTTTTTCTCACCTTTACATCCCAGTGTATTCATTTTACCTGGGAGATTATTAAGCAGGAACACATTCAGTGATGCTGACCAGAAAAAGAAAAAATGGCTGAAGGGCAGGTTCCTAAGAAAATGAACCATAAGGACCAGTGCCCAACAGATACGTAGGTCGCAAGCACCTGGTGTGAAAGGGGTCCACACCAGTGTTTTTATTGCTCTGTAAAAAACAGTTCATTGCGTAAAAAAAAAAGATAGTGCATCTCTAACTTGAGGGCAAAGCGTAACTGAAACAAGGAGGCATTTATTTCTGTGAATGTACCTATTCTTTATTGAATACATTGTCATATTGAATGCTGTATGAAAAGATTTGTTCCTTGGAGTTTATTATTTAAATTATACATGTATTGCAATACCAAAATCAAATCTTATTACAATTCTTTGTGGTAGAATGTCTGCCCACAGTGCTGCTGTCACACTGTTTTTACCTGTGGGTGGAGGAAAAGCATCGAGGGAAATCTGAGTCCCAGCATCCTCACTGAGAGCTTTGCAGAGACATCAGTGGTTCAGATGGGATTTTACTTGGGAGACCTTGCAATGTTTCTACCTAATTCACTCATATTCTGCTTATCTGCTTCATCCTCCACTAGAAATATGTTTTTCTCATTTTTCTTGTAAGAGTAGTGAGCATAGGGAAGTTTTTGTCCAAAATAAAGATGCTGTTGTACTGGAATGAATGACGTAGTACTGGGATGAAAGATTATGTCAGCACGGTTACGTGAACATCACTGGGCACAGTAATATTCCCAGCTTCGCCACCCGTGGAGGTGGGATGTGCTTGTGCTCTCCATTGCCCTCCCCGGCCTCCTGGTCTCCCAGGCAGGTTGACTGGCAGGGGGACATGCTGCACCCCAAAACACCCAGGTTTGCCACAGGGTAGCCTAGCAATTACATCAAGGCACAGTGCAGGGGATTCAAACAATGGCAGCTGCTGTTACAATGCCGCCCTCAATGTATCAAGGTATTCTGTAGGATTTCCTCTGCCAAACTGGAGTCAGAAATTGTTCTTGACTGACTGAAACTGCTTTGCCAATATTTTACCAATAGTATGGGTATTGAAAAGGTCAATTATGCCACTATGATGGATATTAATCAGGAATATTTTTGTAAATGAGGATTTTTGGATCCCGTTTGTTTGATCCCATCTCACTTGAGTCTTTAAGATTTCTCTTTTTCACTTTTGCTAAAAGTTATAAAATCTGAAAACCCTTTCTGTTGGTCTTTTTTGTTTTGTCTTCTTTTCTTAATTAATAAAAGCTGAGACATCTACATCAGTATAGCACAAACACTTGGGTTCTGAAGAAGCAAACTATGGGCGTTTTTAACTCTTGATGGACAATATTAAGTGATCAACACCAATTAACAATTGTCCATAGTCTGCATTTCAAGAAATCTACTTGAGAAGTCCAAACTGACAGCTAAAAACATCTGTTTACTAAATAGATAAATGTTGCCTTTAAAGCAGTCATATTATTTCTCACAATCATCATAAGATATTTTCATCTGGTTCTTGTAAATGGTTGATAGTGTGTTTTCTTCCACTTTCTTGCTGCCAGGTGAACTAGCACAGGTTATTTTACACCGTTTGAATGATGCTTAGGGCACGCACACAAAGCACAAGTCATCCATATTACTTTTGCCCATCCGTGATCATTATATTTTCCCTTTAGTAGTCAGAGCTTTTGCTTCCGCTTCTCTAGGAGGGTTGTGGAGTCATCTCAGGGCTTATTACGCAATGGAGCTGTCACATAAGAGCACTTCTATGAATGATCCTGGAAACATTTCCACATTTTTTTCCATACTGCAGGATTTGAGTTTTCTCCATTTGACCAACTATTTAATGAGATTATTTTTGTATGGCCACCTGTAGTGATGAGGTTGTTACCTCTGGATCACAGATTCAAAGGTAGCCTAGGTATCTTTTCAAAAATTGTAAAACTGGTCAGCAGTTTTAGTATCCTCTTCATTTTCACAAAATATTTAGCCTAATGGTTGAAATTCTCACCTGATAAGGAGAGAGATGAAGGAGTGAACAAGAGCGTCCTGTGCTCTGGGTCCTTCTGCCTGGGAGAAGGCCAGACGGGTAGTGACTGAGTCTTGTGACAAAGAAAAGCAAGCTGCGTATTTCAGTGACTGTGAGAGAGGATATGCATTTCTCCTATTGTTCTTCCTGGCTCTAGCCCTGCTAGTGTGACCTTTCATCCTGGTTTCATTCCAGCCTCCTGGAGCAGTCTGGAGGCTGTATTGCTATGGGCGAATTCAAAATTTCATTGCTGGTTTAGTGCCTGTTCTTGGAGATACAAAACATATCCATCTCCAAACCTATCAGTGTGGCAAGCAGCATGAACAATAAATTCAACAAACGTCATATTTTGGACAACCAGTTTTGGTGCCTTCCTCCAGTTCCCAAATGAAAAAATCTAATGTTTTCTAAACACTGATTTTTTAACAAGGAATAATCTGCAGTGCCAGTACAATGCAGTTTTAGACTCATGCATGCTTACTGCATATACTGTGAAGCCTGTGAAGATTTATACAGTGATCAACCACTTCAGCATCCTGAATCATTCCAGAGACAGATTGTCTGTATATAGGAGACCTTGAGGGAGCAGAAAGTGTAAGAACATGCATTTGAAGTAACAAGCAAAAAAACTTAAAATAGGGGATGATATTCAGTACTCAAAAGTGTTTAAAAGAAAAGCTGACAGCTTTCTGTACAAAGACATACTGATGATGCAAGACAAGTCAGAGGAAAGTTAGCTGCTGTACAAAACAAGCCACGACAAACATCCACATCATGGGAAGACCCAGACAGGAGAGGACCCTTCACTCTCATGCTCCTTCCTGCATGGGTAGTATGTGGGCAGCATTGCCTCTAAGTGGCCAGTGGAACAATTTGCTTTTGGGGCTTCCCATGTTTTCCTCCCAATTTCAATACAACCTCCTCCAAGGTCAGACCTCCTTGAAGATACAGTGACCAGTGGTAGCTGTGACAGAAGCCCTGCTGTATCAAAGCACTCCCATACCGAGGGTGGTATATAGGGACATAACCAAAATGACAACTGTCTGGTTTTAGGAGGTGCATTGGGACAGGCCTTGAAGATAGCACCTTGGTTTATCAGAAGCACAGCAATGTCTCATTGTTCCCCAGGCCTACATAGGTGTTGGACAGGCTTATTTGTGCCACCTGCTATAAATGCATTGGCAGTGAGATGCTGCAGCCTCGGTGTTTCAAAGTTACCTATTTCTGAGTAGATTTTATTAACTGGAAGAAATTAGCTCCAGGCATCTGAAGCAAAGCCTAAAATAATTCTTTATCATGCAGAATTTAAAAGAACAACATTCAAGAAACTCCTCTGGGTAAATCCACAGGTGAATCGAAGCAAGGTTAAAATGCTCTTTGCAGATGGCACAAACCATGGGTCCCTGCCTCCTCCAACTGATAGCCTTCAACATCTTGGACCTGTGTGTTGTCATTACCTGTGGGAAATCACTGCATAAAATTTCCAAACCACGGCATGGACTCTTCACCCTCTGCATAGGTCTGAGCATTTGGAGACTGAGACCTTCCTGAGCTGGCAGTTATGGAGAAGCCCATCTGCAATAGGAGTCTTAAAGTGGACATAACAACAAACAGTGTTCTTGTAAACCTAAAGTGGCTGTATATAGCAGGGACTCAGTGCAGTTAAGAATTGGACCTTTAAATTCATATGGAGTTTATGACCTCCACAACTCACCCATCTGAAACTATGAGAATCTCTAATTCATATATCCAAGAGATAGGAAAGTTTAATCTATCACAATGCAGCTTGTAGAAACCTGCAAGGAAATCTTGGCTAAAGTCAATCACCTGTTACTTTAACTTCTGCCTTTTCCAGGCAGCAGAGTTATATTTACTAACTTTTGTGTACTGGAAATTTAAGCAGTGAATCTAGTTTTTACCAGCTTTCCTGGCTCCAAAAGCTGACCCACTGTCTTTACTTTCAAAGGCAGAATTTATAAAGCCTGCATTGCAGTTCAGCCTTGAGTTTGGGTTGACATTTGTTTCCTTCCCCAAATGAGTCGTCTGGTTACATTTCAAGCAAACTTCTGAAAGTATACAAATGTATTTCTTCTAAAACTGATAATCATCTTCAAGGGGGGAAGTCTTATATCCTGTTTTTGCTGATGAGAAGGGCCCCAGGCACCCTGATTTAAAAAATGATCTGACAAGAAGCAAAGACTCAAATGCTCCTTGACACATATGCATCTGACACCTCAGATAATCAGCATAGTTTCATGGAATTAGCTGAAACTCCATCCTCACCCTCCCACCCCACACTTGTCATCTCACAGCATAAAACATGCTAAATAAGAGTGAGTTGCACCAGGGCTAAGCTTTTATTGTATTTTCAGTCCAGAAAAAAAAAAAAGAAAATATTCTTTTTATCACTTTTCTTTTTCCATCAACAGAACCATTCTTTCCTTGATGCCATATCGAATGTTTAAAAATTTTCCACAGTTCAGTTTTAAAAGCAGTACATGAACCCAAGGAAGGAAAAATAGAAAAAGATAAATGAAATGGAGAAATGACAAAATAGAGCTGCTTCAGCTCAGCTTTCAGAAAAAGAAATCCATCCAGGACCTCAATAGTCTGGAGCTGAAAGTTCCAGTCTGCCTCCAGACAATATCTTCACTTCCCACCGACTTCAGTGGAATCTATGTAAAGTGCGCATAGGAGAAACTGGGTCCATCTTGTTTAAAAAACTGTAGCTGTGCAAGACTTTTTTCATAAAAGAGAACCTAAAGGATGTGTAAGTCATGTGAAAGCCCAAGGATTTGGAAAAAGAGTGTGTTACAGTGTAGAGGAGTGTGGTAAAGCCTCGCTCCTTCTGCTTACCTGAAATATTTTTGCAACAGCTACATTTACAAGAACCTTTCTTTATTTTCATCCTCTTTAATTTATCCTGTTTTTTTGATGTGAGTGATCAATCCCCATTTCCTTCCTCCCAAGACTTTCAGAAAATCTGTGCCCCGCTCTCAAGGCTGCAGTCAGTCAGTATCCCTTCAGCTTCGTGGCTTGTCTTACTCCTCCATCCTCCTACCGTTCCACTAATGGCCAAATTTCCCAAAGTATTTGCCCATAACTGTCTGCTTGTTCCTTGGCAGCATTATCCTTAGGTGTCCTCAGAGGTGACATTAGCAGACAAATATCCTATAATCCTCTCTCGGTCCTGCTCTGATCTTCTTGGTTTCCAAGGATGCTGATGCAGGAGATGAGAGCTCGGTATGGTCTGGCAGCAATGGTTTTATTTTCATTCTTTCATCTCCACTCCAATACAATATGACAAAACTTGATTTCCTTCATCTTTCCTGGCATCACTGTTTTCCTTGATGACCAGAATTGCTGGTCCGGCAGTCCTGTGTCTATCTGTACCTATGTGTCTCCTGCCCCTTTTTCTATATGTTGCAGTTCAGGTCAGGAACTTTGTTCTTTCAGGCTTTGGTAGCCCATGGGACAGACATATCCCAGCCTATGTCTGGACTTCCTAGTCACTTGATCAGGGCCAGACTGTAGATGAAGCATTTAAATTTCTAGACATATTTTCCTTTCCATGTTTTTTTTGTTTCAGCAGTGGGCTGTCAGTAATATGAATCAGGCTCTGATTATCTCTCATCTTACTGAAGGTAGTTTTTTTACCAGCCTTCCAAGTTCTCACTAAAGTGAAGCAAACACACTTTCTTTCTCAGACTTTGCTTTAGCTCACAGAGATTTGAATTTTGGAATAAGTTAGCATCCCCATAATAAGACTAGAAGAATTTCAGCCCACATTATGTTTTGGCTGCTTATCTGAGGTCCCTGAGAAACCGTGGTTTCCATCAGCTTCAAATGTGGATGCTCAGCAACTTTGGAGAAAAGTAGGTCACTAAATTCAACATATTTCATTTGAAACACTGATATAAAACTGTTCTCTTTAAAAATTCCCACTAGTTTTTGCTTCTAAAAGGCTAGGTATACTTAAAAGGTTGGTCTCTTCCCCTATATTTTAGAGTTGGAGATGCCAACAAATACCAAAAAAAGTGCAGGTACCTGGGACAAGGAAGGCAGTGGGGGTTTGATGCTTTTACAAGTTTGGCAAGGAAAGTGAAAAAGCCAGCATAGTGAAAGGACAGAAAATATACTGTGAGCAGATAAGATATCCCACCATCCTTACAGCATTCACAGATAAAGGGTTTGCAATCTAGTCTCATTGTATTCACGTGGGAAATATTCTGTAAAAGAACTGGCATCCAGCTACACACATCACTGCAGAATTGTTACTATTAATACTATTAAGGCTTGCATTTATTATGCTGGACAAAGGTAGCAACTGTGATAGTAAAGACTGCAAACACTGTCCCCTTTAACCCTTTTAAAATCATTTTTTACCATTATTTTTCCAGCCATAATTTTCCATATTCATTTCAATACTTGGTTCCATGCCCATGTTGGACACAAAAGGTGTTTAGGTCAGCCCATTACAGTAATCCTTAAGTATAAGAGAGTTAATTTCAATAATTACATAAAAAATACATCTGTGAAAGATGCAACTGTCATCAAGTTTTTTAAATCTACATATTGTACATGAAATTTTGTGTACCATCATGTAATTGTCCATCTGCTTTAAGGACTATCCCAAGCTCTCTGCTGTTACTCTGTCTGTACCTTGTGGCATTTGGAACCAGATGACATTTTACTGTAAAGAAAAGGCAAGGACACAGAAACTTCTATAAATAACAAATGCAGAAAATGATTGCAGTCAGAGCTTACTAATCTTCACTGTGCACTCTTGCAGGTAAGAGAGAGCATCTATGGACAAAGTTTCCTGCTCTGTCTGTGGCAATTCTGTGCCAACTGGAGGGCACAGTCGCAACTCAAGCAGCGCACATTGCACAGGCTGGGAGTGTGCTCAGCCTTGTGAGATTTACGCAGTGATCAATGACTTCAGCATCCTGAATTACTCTGGAGATGGTTTATTAAGAAAGTGCCTTAGGGAGCAAGAAATAGAAGCAGGGAGTAGATTCACAGTTAAAGAAAGAATTCATACAAGGCAACTTATAGGTGAAAATTCCGATCCCTTTCCGAATTTCGTAGAAGCTTGATGTGTTTGAGGCTAGGGCTTTGCTCCGGGCTTCTCTCTACAACTAATGTGCAAGTAAATCATTCTCCTGTATGAAATTTCCCTAAACTTGTAAGGCACCATCAATCAAAAGGTGTAATCAGCTTTCCCCTGCTCGGTCCCTGCAGAGCTATTCTTGGCATGCTGTTGGAAGAAAGCAAAGGCATAGAGATAGGGTGGGGTTTTTTTTCCCATCCAGACGTGGTCCAAGTGAGACGACTGCTCCGCATGACGAATGCAGCCAGTACTACCTGTCTGTAAGCTGAGTTTCACAGTGTTGTCATCGCCGCCTCTGCCAAGGTGGTAGATTCCTGGTGTCAGGGACTGTTGGGTTGGGGTCTGATCCACATTCATCCACAAATATTTCTTCCTCATTTGACTATCAAAAATTTCTTTCTCCTTTCTGGAATTTCAGACATGCCCTAAAATTTCATGAGGGAACTGCAGACCAACTCCCATCTCCTCTTTCACTTACGTTCAGCTCCTTGGTGCATGTGAACACATGGCAAAAGAAGTCATGTCCACACATACATCTGTGACGAACGACTTGATCGCCACTAGGCTGGAGTTTCAGATGACTTTGCTGTTAGCAGTTATAGACAACTTCTGTATGTTACTGCCAGCCCTTCATCCGGGCTACAGCTACAGACTTATGCTGTGGCTCCTCTCCGAAACAGGAGCTTTACAGAGGTATCATGGAACAGTGCTTATATTCCCACAGAAATGCTGAGACATTTTGGTTATAGGATTGTTTTTTAAAAAAAAATTAAATGTTTATGGAACCAGAAGACACATATGCAGTAGAGCCTCATAAGAAAGTGGGGGGTGAAGGAGGGCTGGGAATTACCATGCCTGGAGCTGCAGTGTTAAATCCATCCCCTCGGTCCTCCTCAGCACATCACAGGGTTTTATGTCAAGGTTTCCCATATTGATGTTAACCCTCAATCCACACATCAATGGCTGTCTCCCTGCTGGGGCGGTTCAGAAGGTATACTGCCAAAATGAAGCCTTTCAGCAAAGAGCATGGCAGTGAAAACAAATCGACCTTAGAAATTTTCTTCCTTTTTTTGTTATGCAAAAGTCTTGCATAAGGGTTACTGCATATTTTGCAATGCCAAGATGCATACCATTCGCATATAGAGGTTATACAGGTGTCACTGGGAGAATGTATCCCTTCAAGAATTGTTCTAATTAGTGACTTGAGCTTTCATTTAATTACAATCTTTAATACACATCTTGGTATTACAGAGGTGGGTGTAATTTAATTAGTCAAAAAAATGACACGTTTATATTCCCTTAAAATATAGGTTACACTTAAGACAAGCCATGGATGACACAGATTTTTCCCAGGAACCATGTCCGTATGCCTTCACCTTTAGGCATGTTCAGACACAGCCCTGGGCATGAGAGCGTGAGCATGGCTAGGGGCTGACAGCTGCTCATTAGGGTCTGCCGGGGGTCTCAGCCCAGCTCCTGGTGGACAGGTGGCCACATGACAAACAAAACCCCTCACAATTAGCACTAATTGACACTCTTGTGGCCAGTCTCCAAAGAGAGGTCAGGGAGCAGGTGAGCTTCAAGGCTGAGCATTCCATGCTGGCAGCAAGGGGCAGGGGCAGGGAACCCTGCCACTGCCACTACTGCCATGTGCATTGCCATGTGCAAGCACAAGACTCCGTGCCAGTATTTTGACAGTCCTGGCATTCACCAGGGCCTCCTGTGGCCACTGACTTAAACTGTCTCAGTTTTACCTCTACTGTGAATGCCTCAGTCTGGCTGGCCTTCTTCCTGCACCAGTTCTGGGAATTTGCCCCATCCTCCTCCCTACCCTTCACTCCCTTCACTAGGGAGCAGATGCAAGCGTCTGAGTTTTCTACCATCTCCTATCTTTCAATTTTTTCATTTAGAAACATTTCCACATTAAAAATGTGCAGTAAACTGACCAGCTGCCACCCCATGATGCGTAATCCTCTCTAATCTGGCCTGGGAACACTGAAATGTACAACTTTCGTTTATTATGCAGCTTCCAAAAATAATTGAATGTAGCAAGTAGAGAGGGTAGCAAATGAGGAGAAAAGGAAACTAACCTCTCAGCTCTTTATTTATCCTTTGCTAAGGGCTTGCATGGTGTGCTCGCACCACGGAGCTTGATGTTCACCTCCTTAGAGGGCACATATGCTACTAAAGCTGTGGACGGGAAAATGCCCTCCATTCAACATGGGCCCTCTCCACCCGGGAAAGAGATAGCCCCTGCCCCATAGACCTTGCAGTCTAACAGCAAACAACACAGTCCTCAGGGACAGAATTAATTGGGAGTTTGGCTTTTATACTAGTTGGCTTGATTGACTTTGTCTGAGGCCTCACAAAAGCAGTAAGTCTTTCAGAGGGGCTCCCTATAAATTTATGGCTCACAAGGCCAGAAGAAAATCTCATGTAAATTATACCCTTTGAAAATGATCATGAGGTATCTAGATGGCCCAGGGGACTGGGGAGGAAGCCTGAAGTTTCATCTCTGGCTCATTTAGCATAGGTAAGTAGCAATAACTCATTGTTATTCTCTTAAAGTAATGTAAAAGCCTAGGAAAAACAAGCTGGTTTATCGGTCTGCTTAGCCCATGCCCAGTAGTCAAATTTACTGCTTTCTGCAAAGAGGTATCTATAGAGTAACTACCAGGTCTCAGGACTGACTGGTGGTGAGCTACAGAGAGAGACCAGTCTTCTCCTTTTTTTGTGAATAGTCTTTTCTCCTTTTGCTGAAAAGCTACAGTCAGACCTAGATATTTTTGTGAAATGACAATTAGGAAATCATGCCATATGGGGAGTGGTTGAAAGTGCATCTGGCAGTGCTGCTGGCACATCGCTCCATGTTACTCCACATTCAGCCTAGGCTCACCTGGAGCCCCACCATGTAAGTCTTGCCTTCAATAGTCTCTATGGCTCTCGTCATGATTTCTAATCTAAACATTTAACATGACCTTTTCTTATGGTCCCAATAGCTTTTCTCCCAGACTAAAAATCTTTTTCCTGACAGAAATATAAAGCTTTATCCTTTGGAGAAAGGAATTTTCTCAGAATCTGACTAACTTGTATAGAAGAGCATTCCTGGCTAAGGCATCTGCAGAAAGTGTTGTGTTCAGTAAAATGCAGCTTTAAAAAATTCTTTTTCAGTCGGCTGTATCCCACTCATGTCTCAGCTCTCAGAAAGATTGAGGCTTTGCATTTTCTTGGCCTGGGCAAAAGCTTTAAAAAAGCAATATAGAAAGTTCTGGAGGTCAGGGTCCTCTCTTAAGCCATCTACAAACCATCTAACAAAGTCATCAGTTCTTAACAAAGTACGATACTAAGAGCATACTGTTTCACACATGCTGCTTATCATTTTCTACTTCGATAAAGGCAGCTACATGTGCTTCTAGATGAGCATTTTATTTCAAGCCAAGACAATTAACTTGGAAAAAGTGACTGATTGCTACAGTGCTAGTTTGCATTTCATGTCACCTTGCTTTCGAGTTCTCGATAATTACATTACATTAATTAATTAATCCCAATAGCACACCTGTTGTTATGAATTAGCCATACTTTACAGTTAGAGATACCATAAGAAGGCTGTTAAGAGGCTTGTTTAGGGTCTATTAAAACTGGAAACTCTAGTCCAGTTGGTTTTGGTACTCGACCCAAATTTTATCTGGATAAACACATGCCCTCCTTCCACCCTTTCCAACAGTATCCGAGACTTCCCAACTACTAAAAGTAGAGGAAGCATCAAAGGAGTCTTGCGGTCCATCCCCAGTATGCAGGAGAAAGATTGATTCTTTTATGGGGCTGTATGTGTGCAAGAAAATTATTGCAAAAAGGCAATAACTCCAAAAACTCCTTCATTTTCTGTTAGATAGTGCAGACCAAAGTGGTTCACCCTTGACTTTTACCTGGGGTTAAGGTAGGCTCAGTGAAGGTGTCTGAGCACCTGCTGGCATGTACACTGGTTGATGGGTATGGATGGACCAAACCTAGGTACAGGTAGAAAGGACAGCTGGTGGAGGCAGCTAATGACCAAATCTTCACTTGGCCTTTCCTTTCTGCAGTGCAGAGGGCAGCAGCAGTGCTGGGGTTTGCAAGGAATCAGGTTGGTTTCTTCTATCCTTGTCTCCCATGGCTAACTGCTCCATGGCTGGGCAATGGCACACGAAAACCCAAACTGGCCAGAGTGCTGCCCTCTCCTCCTCCACCCACCCACCCAGCACAGCCCTGGCCCCGGGAAGCCATGCCATGGTCTGTTTCCACAGAAGTACCATTTCGTTCCTAGACAGGCCATGATGTCACAGCCATGTGTCAACCTGATGGGGACACAGACCACCATGTCACCATTACTGCCTGATAAGATGTATTAGAGATTTCCAAGTGAATCCCTTTTAGCAGAACAGTGTGTTGATTACCTAGCAATGTCCAAAACTCCTTTGGACTGTGGCTCACCTTAATCTCAGACTATGTCCTCAAGGAGGAGCCACATAATCCTTTCTCACAAACCAACAAACCAACTCAGGAAAACCAAGACTCCTTGCTGCTAGACTGAAGGTCCTGAAGGGTGTCCTCACATCTTACAGACATAAGACATTCCAGTTTTCCCTCCTTTCCTTATTTGTCCCTCCATCTCCTTTTGTAGCAAACAAGGAGGGATTGGGTCACTCCAAGCATTCCTCGGAGGCAGGACAGAGGTAAGGGGAAAGTGGCACCAGCAAGCATAGACTGGGCACCACGTCCCCCTGTCTGCCTTGCTCTTCAAGTTTTAACATTGTTCTGGTCCTGGCAACTGAGTACTTCCCAGAGAGTCAATTTGTGAAAAGAAATGATATCGATTCAAGGGGTGTGCAGCAGTAATTCTGTCGTTCAACTCCAGTTCCATGTAATCACACTTCATTTTTAGTGTCCAAACAATAAATAAAGATAAAATGAGCATTGGCTTAAACAGCATTTAACAGGCATGAGCTCCCAAAGAGTGGCATGAAAGCAGGATCCTTCGCTGCTTTTCCTTATGAGGATCAATAGGAAATGCTGAATGAGTTAAGAAAAGCAGAGGATAAAAAAAAATAAAGATTACTGTTAGAAGCGTGGGCTTTCTGCATTGCTTGTCTTGTATATACATGATCCTTTTGTGTCCCTTTTTATCTTACCCTGGAATGGAATTAGCTTTCAATCCTTTTTTTTTAAAAAAAAAAAACCAGAAAAAATAAATGAAAGAAAAAAATTTCATCTTATTTAAATCAACCCCTTAGCAGGTTGGCTGAATTCTTGAAAGCCTAACGCAGCCTGCAGATGTCTGTCTGTGCAGCCACATGGCAGAATCAGGCTTTGGGGGTCCCCAGAGCATCACGTGGGACCAGGAACTTCTTGGTGCTGATTCCAAAAATCCATATCCCTTTCCAGTTCATTACAAACGCCTATTGTTTGCCATATTTATCTGCCATCACTGCTGTTTGTTAGCAAATGGAAAAAGAAATGCCAGGACTAAATTTCAGCCTGCCCTTAGAATAGTGGAAAGGGGCTACAGGAATTGAATGACAGATGGTCTTTGAATGATATACAGAACCTCTGCCCCTGGGCCTGCTTTGGAGGAGCTGTTTTGGATTGTTGCTCAGAAGAGTGGGAGGTTGTTGTGTGATATGTGATTATTCCATAATAATTTTAATTATTTTGCCTGTTTTCAAACAATAGTCTCAGCCTTTTTTAATTTTTACACTCACTGAGTTGTGACACGAGCATTCTTTCCTCTGTGTTAGCAGGGATTAAAATCAAACCCTGTATCCCTTCCCATTTTTTTTTTAAATAATCCATGTTTAAATAAATTACCTCAGCCTGGAAAAGTGAGTTACAGGGCATTCTCCTGACGTGCGCGGTGGAGAGAAAAGCAGAGGGCTGGGGAGTGGGGAAGGGGGGATGGGGAAGTCTTTATTGTGTTTTGCAGGATGAGATTGTCACCGTAACAAGTTTCAAGAAGAGGCTGCTCTTTAACTCCTCTTCCTCAGCACAGAGTGCGCAGCTCTGGGAGCCTCATTTACATGCATATGGGTATCTGATTGGATCTGTTCAAAGGTACAGTAGGAGTCAGTCAGATTGCATATGATGTGCATATAAATGAAGTTCCCAAAGTGGGGTGTGATGCTTCAGGAGAGACAGGGAAAATATGCTCTCTGCTTCATCCTAAGTCCAATAGGAACTTGGGGATTTTTTTTAACTGACTTGAGATAAGCAGAAGCGCAAGCCAAAAATAATGCATACATATGTACATATATATATGTATGTATATATTTCCCCCTCCTCATTTTATGAATTTATATTTTAGACCAAACACAGCTCATCTTTGAAACCCCATAAATCGCATTAGCTCTGCATTAGCAGAGCACATGTTGTTTGGTTTACAGGATGACTGCACACACATCCCTCTGCACGGGGCAGAGGCACAGGGTGCAACTCCTTTGCAGTGCACACACCCCCCCAGTCAGTGTGTCAGCACCCCATGTGCCTTCATCCCTCCTCTGACAAGCAGGAATCTGAGGAAAGCTGTTGGGTTTTGCGGGATTTTGGTCTTTTTCTCAGTACCGCAGATTCTGCTCACCCAAGCCATGGCTTCACAATTTTTTGGGTAACCACAGGGGCATAGAAGCACGTGGCTTCAGCTGAGCTTTGCTTTTGGGTGCAGATGGCAAGCACAGGGAGTGCAGGAGGCAACTAGAAGGGTCAGGCAAAAATTGTTCCTTAAAAGGAGGCTCAGCCCACCCTTATTAGCTGTTGTGCTCCGAAAGTTGTAGGGATGGTCACAAAAATGCAGCAAAATAACCAGGTAAGAACGGAAGGAAACATTTCGCCCAGTGAATTAATCAGTAAAAAAGCTACATTCCTGGGCAATACTGAATTTAAGTAACACTGCTGTGCTAACCCAGGACAGGACAAAGCACATCCCTTTGGTCTGTGGGGCCTCCTGGCCTACACAGTGTGGCACATGGGTGAACACTGGATCCCCAGGAAAGCCCTATCCCTGTTGCCACAGCTAAGATAGCAGGAGGGCCCTGCCCTCTCCCCATAGCTGGCTGCAAGGAGGAATACACAGAGACTGGGATATGCCTGACTAAGATAGCTGCAGAGGCCATAAGGATGGGTGCTTCTCTGAGAGACTCCTGTTCCAAAATGCTGTGGCTCAGGTGATGCAAGGTGTAGATGGGAAGATCCTACATCTTGTCCAAGGGACACACTCTTTAATATATGCACTTTTATTTTGATCAAATTTTGGAGTATTTCTAAGCAGAAGGGCGTTTCGCTTGTCTCACCATTGATGCGTAATTGAAATTTAGATTACACCCATCACACCAGCGAGGAAAGCCTGGGAAGTGTGCTTTGCCTCCCTGGGGATACATTATCAGTGGATGAAGTCTAGCCAGTCCCTGCAGGGCACCCTTGCAGCACAGACACCAAGCTGAGTAAGCATACATCTACCCACGGAAACAAGAACACTCTGTATTCCTGTCTCCTCAGCATTACAGGGAGACCAGAATAGCTTAAACAGTGATGAAGATCCTCTGGCAAACATCAAGAGTCTCTTGAAGCTAGATGCCATGGTTTCAAAACCTTAAAGCCACAATGCGCATATCTAAGAGAAGTGTTTCCAAAGCAATCTAAAAAGAAAAAGAACTTAAAAGCTCTGTCTTTTTCTTTCCTTTTCTTTTTTTTTAACCTGTCAAGACTTGCATTCTGGTCTGGGTGTTTCTCTTAAAACATTAGATGATATCAAACACTTCAAGCCATTATTAAAAGGAATTTACTGTACAGCTTTAGGGATACTACCAGACATAAAAGGAGCCAAGCACAACACTGGGTACAGGTGAATACAGGAGAGAGAGATTTCAGTTCTGCAGCTTAAAAAAATATTTGTTTCTGTAACTTTGGGCTACTTCCTATTTGTGGTTCAGAATCTAAACAGCTTTGTTTTGCCTTTGCTTTAAAGCTGCACCTTGAATTTCTTTACAAAGAACCTGTGAAAAGCAGAGCAGGTATCAGGTCTTAATAACAGCTGGTCTTTGCAGTGAAATATGAGGGAGGGTCACTGGTACAAGAGAGGGTTTGCAGACAGGAGTCCATTTCAGTTTTTATCAGCAACCCAGATGATAAAACGAAATCTTGTAAAACTCAACAAAGATTGGTGGAGTGGTAAACAAGGAGAGCTTATTGTTACAGGTTGACAGGAATTGCCTGGCTGACTGGTCACAAGCCAGCAACATGCATTTTAAGATAGTTGAATGTTGCCTAATTCAGGTAATACATTGGCGATCAGAAACGATTTCTGCCTGGGACCACGGGGCCTCTGAAAAGGGTTCAGAGATGCTGAAGGCAGAAGTGCCTCTACAGAAGCTTTCATAGTGGTATTGCAGAAGAGAGCAGTGTGGTCTTTGGATGTCAAAGGGGAGATATCTGGTAAAAATCACAAACTATCTTATCTCCACAGTCCTAGATACTAATGTCCTTCTCTGGAAAAGATTGTGAAGATGTCCATATACGTACAAGGGAAATACAAAGCAGGGCTGGGAAAAGCTTCTCAGCTTCTCTGATGTGGGCAAAACAGAGGTGCTGAGCATGAAGCAAGGCAAAGCACTGGGACATCAAGTTTGCATGTTAGATGTCAGGAACCTTTTCAAAGAGAAGGGAACATAAGGGTGGCCCCATTGTGCTGGTTTGGGCTAAAGCAGAACATAATTCTCTGACTTTTCAGCCTGATAGTTATCATTCATGTGTAGAGAGGCCACAGCTCACAGTTATTCCTATATAAATCGAGGCCATCCCAGATTTGGTGGCGAAGTGGGGTCACACCTGCTGGGAGGAGAAGACAGGACAGGTGATCCACCGTGACCAACGAAGTATTCCATGCCATACATGCCATGCTCAGTATAAAAACTTAGACAACACGAGGGTCACCACCTCTTCTTCAACAGCCGACGATCAGAGAGGACTTTATCTGTTTTCTCTGCCCCTGAACCCATCCACACACTCCTGAGTGCAGTTCCTGGATACAGTTCCTGACCACAGCTCCCACCTGCCGCTGGATCCAGTCTGGGATCTTCCTGGTGCCTGTCCCGCAGACTCAGTAGTGACATATTGTTATTGGGGGAGTCTGAATTGGGTTTGTATACTAATATATAGTCTATTATTTTCTTATTAATATTATTATCTTCCTTTATTATTGTTGTTGCATCTTGGCTGTTTTGGTGTTAGTTTCCAACCTGCAAGTCTCTCTCTCATTTCCCTTTTCCCCTTCCTGTGGGGTGAGGAATTTGGACTTAAAGCTGTTTTAGTTACTGATTGGGCCAAGGAGGGGGACTAAACCGAGACACAGAGGATCTGTATAGTTTACCACTGGAAAAGTGGCCCTTAGCCTGACTCATGGCACAAGCAATTAAAATGTTACAGTGGCTGCTTAGTACCCTGCAAGTACTTACAGTGAGCCTGGAGATCTCGGTGATGAATCACCCACTTACCAAAACTCTCCATTAGTTTTCCGATAATAATCCAATGTCGTAGGCAGTGAAGTATGGGGCAGAGGGACTCACTCTTTACTTTGTTTGAAGATAGGTTGCTGTCTCATATCTTTCCACCTTATAAAAAAGTGAAAATCTGTTCATCTCCAGACATTACAAGGCTTTGCTGTCCTTCACACTTTGAAGATCCTGAAGTTCCCAGCTGAACAGCAACTCTTCCCTCTGGAACACTACAATTACTTCTGTGATACATGGAATAGCACGTAAAGAATACCTGTGATTTTGACCATCTGGGATTATTTTATAAACCCTTTTAGAAGAAAGAAAAGTACCCCTGGGAAATAATTTCCATTCTTCATTCATTATTTAAACCTTCAGAAAAAAGCTTCTCAAATAGTTAAGCGCAGCGTTCTTTAGAAAAAAGGTTAAACCAGAAGATACATATATGATATGCATGATATCACTGCCTCGAGTTGGTTTAATCTAAAAGAGACTATCAAGTGAGAATGTAAGAGGTTGCTTAAGTCAAAATTCATATTAAAGTTTGGGATAGTCAAATACAGATCTAGTTAAATACAGCATTAATAATAGCAAGAACAATAATTAAGTTTACTTCGGAGGTTTTTCCTAGTCAGTCGTATGTAAGGCTTAGATTTTAGTGATGTGTAATGCTAACCCACATTGTTTAAATGCCTGCTGCCCCCAGCCTAATACATCTGGAACTACAAGAAAAACAAGAATCAGTATCCAGTGGTGCTATTAATTATCCTTCATGGATTAAATGCTTCAGTTTCACCGAGTTATCACCCTACAACACCACTGCTCAGTAAATTTGCAGTATCTTTCCTCACCCAAACAAGCTGAATCACATCACTTTTGCATACTGCTGCTAACATAGTTCAGGATATCGTCTACATAATGTAGTTCCTGGGAGATGGAGAGAGCACAAAATGTGTGTCCTGAGGGTTTCCACTGAAGGACTTAAATGGAATAGAAAGACAGAGGTCCTGAGAGGTCTCCTGGTAAGAATTGTTTGCCATGCCTTTAAGCAGTGCCCTAAACTGCGAGAGCAGTAGAATATTGGAATTTTTTTTCTGTTTAAGAAGCCGAGTCCTTGAAGTTTCTCAGACAGACCTGATTTTGAACCAATTTATTCTGGGTACTGTAACTGCAGATTTAACTTGTTACTTGCAATAGTTTTATTAAACTTCACTGACATTTTGCTCAGAGGCCATAGGAAAAAAGAGTGTTACTCAGTCCATACCCTGGTCTCGATGCTGCAGATCAAGTCAGTAGGGAGGCAGCCTTGTAAGGACTCCTGGAAAAGGTCCACAGTGGAATTAATGAATATGAAATGCACTAACATTTCTTACAAGCAATTGACAGCTTTCTTTGTAAATCAGTTCAGAAATCAGCTGCAATGGAATGGAACTCCTGGCCTTGCCTTGCTTTTTCTCATTCAGGCTGGGTGAGGTGGGGACACACAGATTGTCCCAGCAGAAAAGAAAGGTATTTTCTTATTGCTTTCCCAGGTACCCAGGGAGAATCATAAAATCATAGAATCTTCTGGTTGGAAAAGACTTTTGAGATCATCGAGTCCAACTGCACCCATCTTCTGTTAAAGCATGTCCTTCAAAAACTCATCTACCCATTTTTAAACACCTCCGGAGATGGTGACTCAACCACCTCCCTGGGCAGCTGTTCCAGTGCCTGACCACCCTTTCAGTAAAGAAGTTCTTCCTAATATACAGTCTGAAGCTCCCCTGGAGCAACTTATGACCATTGTTCTAGCACCTCTCACTTGTGAGAAGAGATCAACGCTCGCTCTGCCACAGCCTGCTTTCAGGCAGCCGTAGACAGTGATAAGGTCTCCCCTCAGCCTCCTCTTCTCCAAGATAAACAATCCCAGTTCCCTCTGCCGTTCCTCATAGGACTTGCTCTCCAGCCCCTTTTCTGGACACGCTCCAACACCTCAATGTCCTTCTTGTACTGAGGGGCCCAGAACTGAACACAGTACTCGAGGTACAGCCTCACCAGTGCCGAGTACAGGAGCACAATCACCTCCCTGGTCCTGCTGAACACACTGTTTCTGATACAGACCAAGGTGCTATTGACCGCCTTCGCCACCTGGGCACACCCTTCTTCTCTCCTTCTATCAGGTCCCATTGCCATCTTAGTTCTTAATTTCCTTGCTAACCCAAGCAGCAAGAGCTGGTACTGCGAGAAAAAACATTTTTACTGAATGCTGAATATCTGTATTTGGGGAAGACTTTTCCACCACAGACAAAGAACTGGGATGCTATTGAGTGAGTAAGATTTAACTGCAGGATTCAGGGCCACCTTCTGCTCTCAGCAGAACCTATTTCTCAGTTTTTGCTATTTCAAATATAATTGCTAAAAAAGGAGATGTATTTTCCCAAGCATATTTCAAACACATATATACATATGCACACACAGAGATGGAAAAAATATACAAACAGCCCAATTTAGTATAGAATACATGCTCTTCCCTTATGAAATGCCCGGTCTGTATTTTAAAAATAAGTTTATTAATCAGTATGAACTTTAAAATAAAAAAGTCAGTATGTACAGATGTGTTCTTCAGCAATTCCAGGAAGCTATAAATAAATGGAAATGATCATTTAACACTTGCTAAATACAGTGTATCCAGTTAATCAATGCAAAAATACAAGGCATATTATTAAAATTCAGGTTTTCTTATTAAAAAGTACAAAGGCTAACTCTCAATACACATGACTCACCTCCACTAGAAGCAGAAACAGAAAAATTTATGGCTTGGGAAAAGGTTGTTTCGACTGCAAATAACCATGGGTGAAATCATAGCCAATTCAGTGAAATTTCCTGTAAAACAAAAGCCAATATATTGATGTAAGAATGTAGTTTAGAATATAAAAACTTTACTTTGTGTTTATTTGAATCATATTTAAATGCAAATATTTACTTACTGTATTACATATTTACATGATCAGAGCATGAATGTAAGTTTTAATTATTGCATTATCTTAATGGCAAATTTACATTTTATAATTTCACATAAAAGCACAAATTAAAGAGGCTAGCTTAATACAATAGACATGATGCATAACTGAGAAAAGGTACTTTCAATTTTCTTCTGTTAACCTAGTAATAGTTAATTAAACTATTTGATAGAGTAATAAAACATTTTCAAACTAGTTTATTAAAATACATGCACTCAGAAGAAGGAGTTTTAATCCCAGATAAGTAGCAAAAACTGACATCTATTAAAATTTCAAAACTTCACTCAGTTCATGGGTTTGTATGCTACTCATTTAAGTAAAGAGTATAAAAATTAAAAAAAAAATACAAATAAAATTCAGGAATTTAATTTTCAAACTGTTAGTGCATAAAATTTTGCAAAAGACACCTGAGGTAGTTCCTGTTTCATGGAGAAATTAAAAATTATTCGCGTGATTACAAGGAATGCAAGGCAGTGATGGTTTTCTATCCCCAGTATACTGGTGTATCACATTGTGAATAGAAGAAAGCCACTCTAGATGTCTCAGAGCTCATGTCTGATTCCTTACTATGAACCCTGCCCCAGTGCTCAGCCAGACAGAAAACTCCTTCCCAGTATTTAAGCTACATCTCTGTGACTTCTCATCTGATCTCCAAAGGACAAGCAGATCGCTTGAATATCTTACGTATATGATTACTGTGCCTTAAAACTGGCCTATGTCCTTACTTTTTTTTTCCTCTTCGGACGGAACAAAGCTGACTCTGAAATTTTTCCTCCAAAGGTCGTGTTTGCTGGTGACTGTTCCTGCTGCCCTTCCCTGCCTGCTCCTCTCTCTTGAATATATGGTACCTAACACTGGTCTCCAGTGCAGAGCACCATGCCATTTGAATATCTGCATACTAACATCTAACACGTAGCTTTAATTATTCTTATGCAACACTGTGGATGTACATTCATCATTACAACCTCCAGCTCTTCTGCCGCCAAACCGCTCCCTGGAGAGTTGTTCCCTTTCTTTCATTTCTGCAGTCAATTATGCCACCAAAGTGTAGGAGCTCACATTTATTGAAATCTACCCTGTTTTTGTAGACAAGCTCCTGAAATTTTCAGTATTATTCCGAATGCACTTGAATTGTTTCCCAGTTGGGTACTACTTTAAATCTGTCTGGGGATGCCCAAAACACAGAGGAAGGGCACTCAGTGCAGCCTTGCAGCGTGGCAGAGAAGGGTTGTCTGCTGTTCTTTGGCCAGATTTCCAGCTAGCCATCCACCCAGCTGACTGTAGATCATGTTTTCTGAGTTTGCTCATGAGACAGTCATGTGATACATGACATCTAGGAATCAAGATCTATCCTGCATATCATTCTTCTGTCATCCATAAGGTCTGTGCCCATAAATCTGTTATCTTGGCTTGATGTATTTTATTCTTGATAAGACCATTACTGACTGTTGAATTTTTTTATTGTTTTATACAGATGCTTACAAATTGCTGATCCGCTGGCAGGAATGTCCAAGAATTAAGTTAAAATTAGTCTAATTCCTGGGACCTCCCCTTTTTCTCTTTTTAAGAGAAAATAGACCCCTCCAAGCTGCCATCACCCACTCTTCTGAAGCTGCATACCTCCTTACCAAAGCTCTGCTAATTCTCCAGCTCCTTCAGGCAGCTCCCAAGATAGCCAAATTCAACCTTGACATGTCCCACTGATTAAAAATGTCTCAATTTTCAGATATATATCTTTCTTATTGTAGCCATGGTCCTTAGGCATTTGTTACTAGTACAAATTGTTTCAGCTGTCTCCTTTAATCCTTCATGAAACACAAGAAAATACCAAAACCTTTACCCTTCTTAGTTCCTTCTTGTTATATTTTTTCCCCGTTGTTAAAGACTGGACCGACGATTTTCCGGTCTTCCTCTTACCAGCAGTGTATTTTCAGAATCTTGTATCTTTTAGGATTAATTTTGCTTGCTGCTCTTACACTTAACTCAGTAAACACCCTGTAAAAATCCTTTTTATTTTAAGAGGTGCATGCGAAAGGAAAACGCAATTGCTTTCCATAAAGTAATCAAATAGAGGTTTTTCAAAGTTACCATGTCATTTAAATATCCCAGATCAGTGGTGAATGCCAATGAAATACCACTTTCATATTACACCAGCATCATTCTGCCAGTAAATTTCCCCATGTAGACAAGTCCTTAGCAGTATTCCCCAGTGTTCTCCCATTGTGAGTGACATTTCATAGAGCTGAGAAGAATAACATTGAAATGACCCTAAACCGTGAAGGAGCGTGGCAAAATTGTGAAAATGCAGAGGCTTTGAATACGAATGGTTTTAGATTTTAAATACATCTTTCTTGTATTAATCTAGTGGAATTAAGGAGCTATTAAATACAGCAGATGAAACAAAAAGGAGCCAGGAACTGCCATGCAAAAAAATTATTCTAGTCAAAGTGAGACCACCAGACTAACAAATCTCACTGCAAAATATCTTTGAGCTTACAGCTACTTGTAAGTGGAGACCTAGTCTGACTATTCCGTGTAGAGATAAATGCTAACTATGCATATTTTTTTCTCGGAATTGGCCTTTAATTATTATCATCATCCTATCTGGCTCTAAATATCAGGTAGTTTCTCCATTCTCACCGACCTGTCACCCTTCTAGCTGACTTCTGTGTTTCCTGCAAAAAGCAGTGGCACTGCAGATGTCAAACTATGCTCGGCAGCTTCACCAGGGAAGCTGGGAAGGGCTCTGAGAATATCCGCAGTGATCGGGTCTTTCCACCTCCTCCAAAAGCAGTTGCAGAAAGCCAGTAAACTTCACTGAGGAGGCAGCAAGTGAAGGTGAGGGTGTCTCTACATCAGGTGTTCTGTAGTAGTTCCCTCTCAGCTGCGGCAAGGTTCGATGCATTAGCTCCCAAGCATGAGTCAAATTCAGGGTTTCAACAAAACCTCCTCTCGCAACTTTCAGACACAAAATGGCCAAGCTGTCAGACACTATCCAATAAGTCCTCAGCAAATGATGTATACAGAAAAAGAGGAAGATTTCGATTGTAATTTAATTATGCATCAAAGGACATCACATCTTGGATATCTACTCACTGGCAAAACTTTCCAGTGAAAGTATTTCTGCTCCAGAAACTGAAAGCCTATTAGTGATAAACAAATAGTAATAAATCAGCTTGATTGTGCTTGTTATACACATATTTCTCTGGCCAAGAGAGATCTTGCAAGAACGTCCAAGGAGCTGTAGTAGGATAACCTGTCATAGAAGTTGCAGAAGGGTATAGCAACTTATTTCAGAACAACGTAGTTCAATGGTTTTTTTTAAATACCTCAGCCAGTCTTACAGCCCAGAACGTGTGACACAGGGGTTGTTCAGTAGTGCAAGCACAGGACTTGAGTCAACGGAATTTGAGTTTGCTTCCTGTAATGAGCATTCTCTTTCACTCTGTTTTCCAAAATACTCATTTCCATTGCCTACCTTTCATGGCTGGTAGTGTATATTCATCAGAAATACTTATAACCTTCATTAAAATAAAGAAATGGCCTGAATGAGTGAATATTCACAGAATTACAGATTAGTTGAAGTTGGAAAGGACCCCTGGAGGTTATCTGGTCCAATCCCCTTGCTCAAGCAGGACCATGTCCAGCTGAGTTTTGAATATCTCCAACGATGGAGAGTCCACAACCTCTCTTGGCAGCCTATGCTAGTGCTCAGTCACTTTCATGGGAAAAAAAAAAGTGTTTCCTGATGTTCAGAGTGAACCTCCTGTGTTTCCATTTGTGTCCATTAGCTCTGGTCCTGCCACTAGGAACCACTGAAAAGAGTCTGGCTTCTTTACACCCTCCCTCCTTTACACCCTGCCTCTTATTCAGGGTGAATAGTCCTATGTGTAGAAAGCTCACCAACTTAAAATCCCAATCTTAAAAATAGGCTTAACTAGACACTCACCTGAGATGGAGCCTCTCCAGGACTCCTTTGAGTTATACCAGCAAATTGCTACAGAGAAGACTTGGCTGCTACTGCCATGGGGTCTGCAGTAGCCACTGGGGGGTTAAATGGGAGGCTGGTGGGCACAAAATCTTCCATCCAGCACGGTTTAGTAGTGATAAAATTACATTTGTTTGAAATACTTGTCACTGTATTTAATTGCGTTTCCTGGTTGCTCTTTGATAATCCTTGTTTTGTTCTTACATCTTTTTTTGAATGATTTTAAAATGGGGAGGGGAGGAGATATTTCTTAAAAAAAATACATATATATTAGCAAAAGAGAGTTTCATGCAACTATAATTCCATTTAGATCACTGTCAGTGACAGGCAGAATTTACTTAAAGATATTTTCTGTGCTTTACGGTTACTCATTCATGCAAATAAAGATAGCCCTTGAAGCCAAGTCACCTTGCCCTCTCAATCATCCACCTTACCCTCCAGAGCTCTGGGGGGAATGCTAAATTAAAATCTGTCTGCTCTGGCAGAGGTGGGTTTTTTGATATAAAGCCAGAATAATTATTCAGACATATGTTTACAGCTGCAAGGTTATATTTTGCTGAAGACTTTTTAAAGGGAAAATATAACTTGGTTGCTAAAGGGTTTTCTGCTTAATCGCTGCAGAAGTATGGAATTTACCCTCTTTCATCTCACTCCTTCCAACTTTTGTTTGTTTAGCTTACCTTTTTATTGTTTTTAATAACCTAGAATTTTGGAGGGTTGAAAACATTTGTAAGTCATATCATTTAAGGAGTTTTACCACATTTTTGTGAGTAGAAATGAAGTCACAGTTTCCCCCCTTTTTTGGCCTTCTATGATTGTAACAAACAGCAGTCAGGCTGAAGTAAAACAGGATAGGAAGGTTATGTTAGTCATGTTAAGAAGAGTTCAATGAAGAGCTTCAAACAATATTTAAAGTTGTTTTGCAGCACTGAAAATTAGCTTAAAGGATGACAAATACAAATTTTAAAATGCCTTATTGCAATATACATACTCTCCTGCAATGAAAATAAATCCAGACTTTAATTTTTTAACTGGAGCCATCCTTGAAGCAACAAAAAGAACAGAAGAAACAGAAGAGGAAAATTCTCAAAAGGAAGATGGCTCTGTCTTTGATGTTTTAATGGCTCTCATGTTGCGTAGCCATTGCAGGAACAGATAATATAATACAAAATAAAACTTCCTCAAATGAGGCAAGTTTCCACTTCAGGTATTAAACTCCTGAGCAGTGATGCATCTAAAGAAACTGCCGTAGGACTAACTTAATGAGAGACTTGAAACCCCTCTAGATGTTTCTACTTGCTTTTTATTTAACCCAGCCTGAGCTTTCAAAATGATGCCTGTTGTGAACCAGGTGTGGCCAGTTTGGCATTTTTTCTGTTTCTGCTTCAGCAGCTGGAATACATATGCAGTGAATGAGGTACATAGTGCACCCTGATTTTTTTCTCTCTCATTAGTATGTTCCCTAGCTGTTCTCAGGAGAAAATCAATTATAGCAAGATCAGCATTTTTCACCTGCCTTGAGCTACGAAGTTTATGGAAACACTGCCTCATGAAGCTGCAAAGCCAGGAAGATGGCGAGGCGTGAATGCTGAGGCTCTGAGCAAGTGGAAGCTGGAAATACTAGGAAAAACCTCCAGTCTGAGTAAACATTCAGAAAATTTGTCTCATAGTAGAAGACTCCAGAATCTTAGTTATATTAGTTTAATCAGAAAAAGACTTAAGAAGTGATTGACAATTGTAAGTAGATTCCTTCCCAAGGAAGTGAACTCTGATGCTGCATAACTTTTTTTATTCAGCAGAAAAAGAGATCCAGGAGATAGTAGCCAAAGCTAGAGAAAAAAAAATAGAAACTGATAGCAATAGCAACATTATTAACATCTAAAATAATCATGGGGTGAAGTTTCATGAATCCCTCTAATCTTACACTTCAGGACTGGATAGGTTTCTAAAGATGTACGAGCTGCCTAAGCATAACAACACGGGAGGGAGCAGCGCTTGTGTCCTGAAGGAGGTTACACAAGATGGTCATTGAGAGCAACCCTGAGGGACCTGGGGGTTCTGGTTGATGGTAAGTTGAACATGAGCCAACAGTGTGCCCTGGCAACCAAGAGGGCCAACCGTGTCCTGGGGTGCATCATACGCGGCATCGTCAGCCAGGCAAGGAAGGTGATCGTCCCACTCTGCTCTGCACTGGTGAGGCCCCACCTCGAGTACTGTGTGCAGTTTTGGGTGCCACAGTATAAAAATGACATCAAACTACTGGAGAGTGTCCAGAGGAGGCCACAGGGGTGGTGAAGGGTCCAGAGGAGAAATCGTGTGAGGAGAGGCTGAAGTGACTTGGTCTGTTCAGCCTGGAGAAGAGGAGACTGAGGGGAGACCTCATAGTTGTCTACAGTTTCCTCACAGGGAAGGAGGAGGAGCAGACGCTGATCTCTTCTCTCTGGTGACCAATGATAAGACTTTGAGGGAATGGTAGGAAGCTGTGTCAGGGGAGGTTTTGGTTAGATATTAGGAAAAGATTCTTCACCTGAGGGAGCTGGAGGCCTGGAACAGCTCCCCACGGAAGCAGTCAGGGTGCCAAGCCTGACAGTATTCAAGCATTTGGACAATGCCCTCAGTCACATGGTGTGAATGTTGGAATTGTCCTGTGCAGGGATAGCAGATGGACTCAATGATCCCTTCCAACTCAGGTGATTCTATGTTCCTCTGGCAATGGAAACAATTAGAGACAGCAAAATAGTTTCAACTTATGAAGCTTGCAGGCAAAAAGGAATTACCTGGAGCCTATGAACCCTTACTTGCAGCCCAGAAGCATTTCCGATAAAATTTTTGAAATTAGCCCACATTTTATAGGGTGAGAACAGGCTGGAGGAGGAAAAAATTTACAATTAATTCAAAAAGGTTTGCTTTTTTGTTTTCTTCATCTATTTGTCTCATACCAATTTATTCACAGTGATGTTGAAGTCTTTAGTGTAATTTAATAATCAGGAAAGTTTGGGAACAAATTTATGTACATGAAGAAACTTTTGCTCACTTATAATCTCTAATCCTGGATAATAACATTACATTTTTGGGACACTGAGATCAGTGTTGTAACTGAGCCCATTCCAAGACCTATCAGCTTTCATTAACACAGCCATTCATTCCTCTTTTAATCTTTCTTCTTAAACTAATCAAACTATGTATCAAAGAAAATGTCTGTGTTCGTATGGCTTCAGTTTTACTGAAGTCTGATATTTAATTCAAGGTCTGACTCATAAAAACATCTGCCCACCAGTCTAGATTTGTACATTAATTTACAGGTAAAACACCTTTCTTGCAAAGACCAGAATCTAGCACTGAGTATAGATAAAAGCACACTGACATTCAGTTCAGGGGCTTAATGAATCAAACCAGAATGATTTAAGCCTTATTAGCCACAGTTATGTGTCATTTCATGTTATACAATTGTTTTCCTCACCCGTTTAATTTAAGAATAATTTTTTGTCATGGTTATTTTTTTAACACACAAGAATCAGGTGAACTGCCATTGAGGCCGATTTCTGATACAATTTTTTCTTCTTTAATGAATTGTAAGATGCTTTCTAGTCTTTCAGAAAATATCTCATAAAAAGTGTTTTTGTTTTTTTTAAAGGAGTACATTTCTGCTCTTTGCGGATCTTGGAGCGGGTTTGGTGTCCTGTTTAACTGAACAGCAGTTGTGTTAGATAGAGAAATTCTAATCTGCATGTTGACTATTGAGCTGGGAAGTAGCAGTTGCCTCTCATTGGCCTTCTTCCTTTAAAGTTTCCAAGCATGGTGTTGGGTTGATCAACATTTGCCAGTAATGGGATTTTGGAATGCCAGCATAGGCTCATCTGCTCTCTGACACATTCAAGATATCTAAAATACCAAGTGTTCTGTTTTAATTGGATTATATTGTGAACAGGCAAGAAGCTAAGTTATTTGCAGCAATGCAGAGAGGCAGATGCCATCAGCACCCTTCCTGCATTTCAGGTTGGTGCTGCAGTCCTGTAAACAAGCACTACTGTTATTAAACAAAGAAAGATCTCCTTTTAGAAAAGTTATTTAATGCACATGCACGCATATCAGAGTAACACTCATTTACAGAGAGTATCCTGAGAGCATATGTTGCTGAAAATAAAAGTGAAGGGAGAGGAATGGGGGGGATATGGTTACATCAAGTTGTACAGAGAATAGTGAATCCTTACTTCCCTTCATGACCCACTCTGGGCATCAAACTTTGAGGTGGTGTCTGCTGTCAGCCTGAGTGGATGAGAGTTGGATCTAATCCCTCTCATCACAAAGAACAACTCCTTACTCCCTGATTAACCTTGCTGATGAAGAGGTCGGGAAATATGGGAAATCTTTGGCTAGATAACAACATAAGGAACTTGTGAGCGCCTGTGGTTATAGTAACAAAACAAGCTGGTAAGTCCACCACATCATTGCATACATACATGAGCTGATATCTGTGCCTGTCTGTGCACAGCTACAGCTGTCTGAGCCAGCCCTCACATCAACCACAAGCCAGTAGCTACAACAGGAAACCCTCCACTGGGCAGCCATCCAGCTTCATCCCAAAGCTGAGTCCCTCTCCTTGCAACGAAACTTGCCTTCGTCACAAAGACCTCATGCCCAGGATCTCTGTTGTTGTCCCTCCATTCCCTCCCACAGCCTTTTGCCACTGATGATCAGAAAAAATAAGAGAAGCTGGAGAGCTAAGTAGCACCATGTAGACAGCTGAGGTATGAGCATGAAGAGACACGGACCAATGCAGGTGGCATTCATTTCATAGCTGTGCTTTGGAAAGATACTGGAAGAGGTTGCCCAGAGACTCATGGAAGCCCCATTCCTGAAGGTATTTAAGGTCAGGCCGGATGGAGCAACCTGATCTAGTGGAAAGTGTCCCTTCCCATAGCAGGGAGACTCAACTAGATGATCTTAAGGTCCCTTCCAACACAAATTATTCTATGATTCTATGATTTGGGAGCAGTTTGATATGTGAAGGTTATTTTCTGTCTCCCAGAACAGCAATACACTCTACCAGGAGAGTTTTTGTAAGTATCCAGAGAGAAACATTTGTGATTTTTTGCTGTCTCACTTAGTACCACTGGAAGTTTTATGCTCCCTGTGAGCAGGCAATAACTGGCACCACAGTGCTTGACAGACTTGTAAAACCATAGCTGATTCCCTACGGAACATGGGACTTGTTTGTAACAGGTGTTATTTAGCTTTTGAAGTTCCTGAGATTGCCAGGAAGTTAGAGGAAAGAGAAGAAATTTGAACAAAATGTGTTAAAATACTTTTGGGAGTGGAGGGAAGGGAAAAATATTGAAACCAACGTGGCACAAATAATGCTAAAGCACTTGCATTTCAACATTTGAAGCACCAGGTTAGCCAGTTATGATCAAGTTTTTCAGTCTTAGAAGCTAAGTAATATGCTCTAAATGTGGACTTAATGCAATTAGTCCATTTCTTCGGAAGCTGAAAACATAATTGTCAGTTATTTCCAGAAGCCAGTCGAATGTGTGTGCCCGTACTTTCAGACTCTATCAGGCTCCTGTAGTTGTAAGAGAGATACAGTACCTCCTGTTTAATCACTCATGTCTTAAAGCAGTTTGCAAAGGTGGGCTGCATCAAAAAAAGCATGACAAGCAAGTTAAGGGAGGTGATTCTCTGCCTCTATTCTGCTCTCATGGGACCCCAGCTGGAGTGTTGTGTCCAGCTCTGGCATCCCCAACATGAGGACTATGGAGATGTTGGAATGGGTCCAGAGGAGGGCCATGAAGATGATCCGAGGGCTGGAGCATCTCTGCTATGAGGACAGGCTGAGAGAGTGGGGCTTGTTCAGCCTGGAGAAGAGAAGGCTCCAGAAGACCATATAGAGGCCTTCCAGTACCTGAAAAGGCTATAGCAAAGGTACAATAGAGATTTTTTATGAGGGCTTGCAGTCATAGGACGAAGGGAATGGCTTTAAATTGAAAGGGGAAAGATTTAGATTAGACATTAGGAAAAAATTCTTCACGCTGAGGGTGGTGAGACTCTGGAACAAGTTGCCCAGGGAAGCTGTGGATGCCCCCTCTCTGAAAGTGTTCAAGGCCAGGCTGGATGGATCTTTGAGCAGCCTGGTCTGGTGGGAGGTGTCCCTGTCCATGACAGTGGGGTTGGAACTGGATGATCTTTAAGGTCCCTTCCAAGGCAAACCGTTCTATGATTCTACATAGGGGATACAGATGGGCATTATAGTTTCCTCCTGTAACTGGGAACAAACGGAAAATGCAAAACGTTTCTCCGTTGCCTGATAAAGATCCTTCTTGGCAGAGAAGGAGAATGTGCTCTTCATACCAAAGGATTCCCCTGCCCACAGGTTTCCCAAAGCCCATCCGTAAGGGTGAACCCTCAGCCAGCTTGCATTAATTGATGAACTATGCACCAGACACTCAGAACATGCATTGTCTGGGTGTGACAGAAAGAGCCTTGCAGCTGCATGGTGGTGTTAAACATCTCACCATACCACCCCTGAGATGGAGAAGGATTTTGCTAATAACGCAAGCAGGCAAACACTATACAGGCAAGGCACAAAATTCAGGGGGAAATGCACCCTGGATTCCTATCCTCCGCTTAAACGTGGGTAGGTCAACCAACAAAACTCACAAAGCTTCTGAGCGATGCTTATCTGCTATCAGATGAAAGGGTGGCAAGAAAAATAAAGGGAGCCTAGCCAAGCTTTTTAATAACTAACACTGTTAGTACAAAACCCTGCCATTAACACTCTCAATTGAAATTCTACACTAGGCTTCGGGATTACTTTTATTTTTCCCAATTAAAGTTCTCATTCTTGTGTTTAGGACTGTGCAGAAAGGTAAGTGTCTGGAGTATGTTGATATGCACAGAATCCCTTGTAACTTCTAGTCCTCCTACAGCTGCCTTCCTTAGACCTTAGTAAGTCTTAGACAACAAAAGTTTCTTCAACTTTTCAGCATTTCTGTTACAGCACCTGGTCAAGCCAGCCTGATCATGGAAAAAGAAAGTGACAGCGTTCACTGTCTCATCTCCTTTCCTCTCTCTGCATGGTGTAACCAGGCTGGATAACACTGGAACCCACCAGTCTGGTGCACATCGGTCTGATATAAACCTTTACTGATCATGTTTATCCAGCACCTACTCAGTTTGATCTGCATACTGAGCCACATGAAAGCTGTCAGGCAGAAAGTGCATTTCAAAAATGTGATTTTCCTTTCAGATAAATGCGTTATACTTGGAGCAAGCTGAATTCTAACTTCGCTCCCAGATTTTGCATTTAAAAATTACTCTTGAAAGTTGAGCAGCTAAGCATCCAAATCTATGGGGAAAGTTCCAGGTCCAGTCTACAAGGCAAGAGTCTCTATCCATGCTTTCTGCCTCAGATTTGGCTAGTCTTGAATGTGCTTATTTTTGTATTCTTTTAGTCATGACAGTTTTGGATGCCTTCAAATACTCAGAGGACAGCTAATCAATTACAATAGTTGTAAATCCATCTCTAAAATTACCAGAAATAGGAAAGTTCTTTGTTTTCACAAATGTTACTTGTTACTGAGCTGCTTTGGGCAGTGACTTACCCACCTGATATGGCTGCTGCCTTTGGATGGATTTCCCCTATGTAGGACATGATGCTGCATGGGTCTACAGGGGTGTCTTCCTTCACTATTGTAACTGAGGTCTACAACAAGATGAGACTTGGTTGTCCTGTGCTTTCTGTGGTGTCCTTGTGTAACACTTCAAGGGCAAAGGACAAAAAGCTACTGTCAAAAACCGTGGAGAGAGTAAATGGTGCCAGGGAATCAAAGAGGGAACAAGAGTTAGGGAGGAAAATAAGGCTAGAACAATAGCCACACTGCAGTATGCCAAGACCAAGATGGAAAAATGAGCTGAAACAAAGACTGGGACAAACAGAGCAAGGAGCTGGAGATCAGAAACTAACAGAATGGTGGGAAGAGATTCACAAGAAAAGATGCATCAGCCATAAATGTGTGTTACATTATAGGTATGTAATTAAATATAAGTACAAGCTATTTGAGAAAATAAACGAAGGTCCCATGCGTTTCAAACTGACTCTTCAATGAAGTCTGTTTGCACTCCTCATCTGTAAGACAGCAACACCACTGTCACCTTTACCACCCTAACCTGAGAGCTATGAAAACAAAACAAGGTTTCTGAAGTACCACAAAACCCCTGTGGAGGACAATACAGCAATACCCCAAGAAAATTAACAACTTCTGCCTGCAAGGCTGAGTTTGAACAGGATGCAGAGACCACACACAGAATAAGTCAAAAACAAAGTGCTCAGTAGTTGTCTGTTAAGTAAGTATCGCCCCTTCCATGTACAGAATAAGGCCACAGCCCTGTGGGGAAAATTTTATGCAATCCTATGTCGAAATATTGTTATGCAGGGGGTAAACGAACACTATTGATACATATCTTCTGAGTGCTTGCCAACATAATAACTTCCTTTGAAAGCATCTTTTAGTGTAGTAGGTATAAGAGAGGGAAAACAAAATTATTCAGAGCTACATGAAGGTCCAGAGAAATAAAATACTTTGTTTGTGGGCTTGGGTAGATTCTCAGATGATTGCTCCTTCCATGGACTTCTCTGATTTCAGAACCTTTCTGTGAACATTCCTAAAGGAAAAAAAAAACCCATAAATTTCTAGAAGCCAAAACAAAAAATTGATTTGCTAAATTAAATTTTCTTCCATTTGTTTTCCTTACAACCCCATGACCAATGGTATGTAAATGTCTTTACTGATAGTGTATGTGTAAAATGTAAATACAGTTGTTTGGGGGCCTTTTTTTTGATTCACAGCTTCCTTTCTGCAGATCTTAACTCCAAATTTCTACCCAAGTTCAGGTTTATAATTATATGATCTCAGATCCTGACACATCTCAGGAAATCCTCTCAGAAAAAAAAGCCCAAAATGCAAAATGTATAGGATCTGTGTCGATATCTCTATATCCATGAATGTCTCTACATATGTCTATATAAAAACATGTATCATATGTCTATATAAAGCATGTATCTACATAATATATACCTATATATATATATATATTTATAAATATATTTAGATTTATTCACATATACATACCTACATATATTTATAGGTGTAACAAGTGATATATCAAAGAGCTGGAGAATAAAATGTTGACTCTGTTGTACAATGCAAAACCAGCCTTAGAATCTGGGGGAAAACAACTGGGATAGGGAAAACCATCATGTGTTGGTGTGGCTGCCACCTCATCCCCTCCCACCACCGGTGATGGGTGTTTTGGTCACCATTGCCACTCCTGGAGGAGCCTGCAGGGCTGGGGCTGGTGGGAAGAGTAAACAGAAGTAGTACTGGGACTGGGATGGGGACCTGCTAGTGGAGTCCTCAGTGATGCCACAGGTATCCCCTGCTGCAAGTCAATCTTTCCGGGGAAGGAGGGGCCAGGGGAAAGGAGGAAAGGCTTGGTTCCCCAATTAAATTTTATACATCCCTCCACTGTTTCTCAGGTTGCTTTTCAGAATCAGAAAATCCAAGAAATATATTCACAGATGTTCCCTTGTTTATTTGTTGACTCTGTGTAATTTGTTTGCCCTAATTTGTTTTTGTCTATCATGGGACTTCCCTTTTTAATTTCCCTTTCTCTGTTTACCACTCTTTGTGGAGCAGCGGTCTGTTAAGCTGTGAGAGGCACATGCCAAATTAAAAAAAAAAAAGAGAGGGAAAAAAAAGGCACCGCAGATTGTTTTAAGCATTGGCTGCCCCTTTGGGCCTGAAGGCCTTGCTTGCAGCCTGCACCTGCTCCTCCTCTTGAGACACAGGGCTCCTGATCTTTATCCCCTGCCTTTAAGCTGCCTGATTCCTATTATCCAAAGTCAAACAGCGTTCTCTACATTCACGCCTCCAGCACTTGGCATGAAATTAATAAGCCTGGCTGATATATTTCCCTGGAAGCCTGCCACTCTTTAACAGTGGTGTTAGATTAAAAATTTTGGCATGGTTAATGAACAGGGAAAAGCTGAAGCCAAAAGTTTCATGCAGCAATGCAAAGATTTGGGGGTTATGAAAAGAATACCAACTTTGTTCGCATTTTCTGAATGCCATCCTAATTACAGGGTTAGATAACAGACACAACAAAATAGTCATGGCTAGAAGAAAGGATGTGTTCTCATCCTTCCCTCGCATTTGATTTTATCTGTAGCCTTTTCAACTGGGTCCCATTCTGCTGTATTGTGTAACCTGAAACACAGTGGCACTCAGTTGTGTTCAAAACTCTGACTGCAGTTCACACAATTAGCAAGGGAAGGAAGATGGGGGAGGGTGACAAGAAAACACAGATCCTGCCCTATCCCCCCTTCCCCAGGGCCTGGGAGCAATGCATTCCTCCTTCAGCCTCTGCTGGAGAATAGGAATGGCCTCTCCCTCAGAAAGTCCAGTGTGGACTGCAGGCAGTGGCGGCATTCCCAAGTTGTTCTGGCATCCGAGCATTTCAGATATTCATCCATGTATGTTTTTAACATGGTTAGATTTTTTCCTACAAATAATAATCCTAAAAAGAAATTCTATGTGCTTAAGCATGTACATGCAAGTAATAAATGCATATACATATCAATGCTTGGACATGGGTATGTTTATATGTGGAACGTAAGAAACACTCTCTGAGTCTTTGAAGTGCAAGCCTTTTACCCAAATTTGTGTGACACAGAGCATGCATTCACTGGTTTTCTGTTCTTCTGCTTTGGAAATGTTTGCCTTGAAAAAGAATGATCTTAAATTTCCCCCTTAACAGCCACTTTCTGCCTTCTAGTTACTATGTCATGACTGTGCTGTTACTACCAAGACCATAAAAATACTCTGAAACATACAGCCTGTCAAACTGAAAGAAACTGAAAAGAAGCTAATCCTGAATCATATCACCTGATTTAGTCTGATTTAGTCTTAGGAAGAACACAAGACCTGTCTCTTTCTCCAACTGCCATAGGTCTCATAGTTGTGAAGTCATGGTGGCTTACTAGTGACAGAAATGCTCCACTCTCCCATTCACTGTAGACTCTGTGCTCCTGAAAACCCCCCAAAGTACTTTGCCAAGCAGCTAAACACTATACGAAAGGGCCACCTCTATTGCAAAGAGACCCACTCCCAGGGAGATCTCCTGCAGTCATTTTGCTCCTGAAAACTGTGCAGATGTGCTAATGACAACAGAAAAGAACAGCTTCTTCTCTAGCTCAGTGCTCAGGGAAAACTTGGAGGGGAAGATTCTTGTATAGCCTTACTACTGTCCTACCTCATTTCCCTCCCTGGTCCGTTTTTTCCTCTGTTACAATCACAAATTTGTAACATCTGACCAAATTTGTGACCAAAGTCGTTCAGCATCTCCTGGATCTTCTGCTGCTCACATCTTCCTTCTCTCATTGCCTCCTGCCTTCTGGGTTGTATCCACTTTCTCAGTCTGTCAGAGTACCCTTTGAAGATGTTTTCCTGGTACTTCCATGTAGATTTTCCTTCATCTAAACTTCCTTCCAGCTCAGTCAAATGAGCATCTGTTCCACATTGAAAAGTCTCAGTCATTCTGCCACCACTGAGGCAGCCAAACGCCTTCCTCTCTGGAGAAATGACCTGCCCTCAAAACTACTTTTCTGAAGTGAAATGCATCCCTCTCTTGAATTGTCAACAAGAGGCACACTGTTTGGGCTGGCTATTAGCTCTTCACCCACTACACTGTCTGGTTTTGTTCAGAAAGTGCTGGTGTCACACAGTAGCTAATGCATTAATGGCTAGCTTATACTACCATGTCAACTGTGGCCTCAGCTGATATCCTAGAAAAGTGTGAAATGATAAGGAAATTGTTAGTCTGAGTGAAAGAGCACAACTCTGTGCAACCCCTACCTTTCACAGCTGGTCTTTACACATGCATGCCCTTGGAAAGCTTCCCAGGCATTCTCATTCCAACGATACCCTGTAACATTCCTCCTCTCCACCTACGGTCAAGTCATCTTCTCCTATGCTAGCACCAACAGCTGGAGGCCAATGACATATGAAGTGCACACCAAACATAATAAGAGTTTACAATGCTAATAACTTAAGCAGGCAGCATTTGACCGAAGCGTGTGACATGGCAAAAAAAAAGTGATATGGAAGTTTATACTTGTCAGACTTAAAATCTTACATCCAGATGAAAGAGAGCATCTGCAAAACTTGACCTTTCCCAAGCTGTCTTGTTTGACCTACTGTGGAGATATTCCAGGAGTCAGGAGAGATAGGCACGTGGGGAGCTGATTAGACGGTGGGAGTTTTTGTTCCAGAACTTTGAAATTTTGTTGAGAATCTAGAAAACATTTTTTTTCAATTGTCTGCCAAAAAAAAAGCCATTTGTAGTTTTTACTATACAAGCAACAATTTCAATTTCAACATTTTTCCCCACCAAACTACCAATTTTCCACTTGAAGAAAACAGGATGGAAGGAAAGTTTTTGACCAGTCTCTTCCACCAGACTTCAGTCTCTTCATGCTGTAGTCCTACTTTATGAGTCCTTCATGTACCATTGAGCTCAGCTCCTCCAATCTACCTAATGGTACCAGACACAGTGAGTTTCTCTGTACAGTCAGAGCAGGCTTTGTAGAAATGGTATGCACCTCCACTAGATCATAAGGCAAGTTAACCTCAACCATATGCTCCAAATATTGGCAAAGTTGTGATGTTTTGAATGTCCAGCACACCTCTTAATTTTCATGACGTTTATCATCAGCTAGAAAGAATCAAAATCAACAGATGGTAAGCTTACTATGTGTTAATCAGCATTGTCTGCAACTATTAGAAAGAGTAACTAATCTATACTATTAGTGTGGGAAAAGCTGAGCACTGGCTTAAATATGTGTTAAGTCATCATGTGACTCCTGCCATGCTGGTCTCTCTGTTCCATAAAAGAATTGCAAAACCAAAAAAGATTCATAGAACAATGATATTACATCAACTCCTGCTGGTAGGAACAATAATAACAGAGAAATTATTTGTTTATGTGACATTTTTGAAAGAATGTGACAAAAATGCTAACTATCTCTCTACATAGTTTCACTACAGAAGTTGTTTCTAGCATCTGAGTCAGCCATACTATGTGATACTGCAAACTCTTCAGATTACATGAAGTTTGAGAAGTGCGGATAAACACAAATGTTATAATTGCCAAAATAGAAGAGCGTTAAGGCTGGTAGAATCAAATTTAAAGCCTAGCTTAAGAGAGTGGATCCATTCTCTTCAGCTGAGCACATTTAGAAATCTCCCTATAAATCTTCATCTACAGCCATGTTTACTTCCTCCATTCCCAGTAGGCAGCATGATATCTTCATGCCTTGAAACCTCCTCTTTATATTAATTCCCCCTCCATTTATATTTTAGCTGACTAGACACCTTTTTTCCCCTTAATATTTGTAATTGTTCATGTTGAGGTATGGTAATTCATGATCATAGGGGAAAAAGACATTTGTGTTTAGACTAGATTGCAAGAATAGTTGGCATAGCAAAGAGTGTCTGGGACCTGGTTTGCAGCATTTTCCCAGCAGTTGCTCTGAGCAAGGGTATGAACTAGTGATAGCTGCATCTTAATGGTCTCCAAAGACCCCCAATGTTAGTCCCTGTTTCAGACCTGTTCTGCCACATTTGTTTGTCCTTTCTTGCTGTCCATCCTATCTTTACACCTCTTCCCTGTGATAGCAAATCCCAGACTAATGCTGGCACACAGTGAGCATCAGCAGAAAAAAAAATGCTGCACATCAACATTTAAGGTTGAATGAGTTGGGGAGGTAAACTCCAGCACAACATAGAGGATGTGCTGAGAAATGGGGCTGTGGGAGTTCCGCAGGGAAGGGGTGTAGGAGAAATAGATATTATGTGTGGGATGTGTGCACGTGTGTTTTGGAGACCCACACAAAAGAAAATTCAAGGAGGCAATATGCCACCAGAGCTGGACCCAAGGACAAGTGTTTACTGTCCTTCATTCCCCTGGCCTCTCCCAAATGGCATCAGATAGTCAGGTGTCAGTTGCAGAGCAGCAAAGATCACAAACCCGTGGCAATGCAGGATCTCGAGAAGGTCATCTGTTCTTTGGCCACCTTCTCTTCTCCTTATCTTCTCTGTTCACAAGGAGCTGGTTCAACTAAGAGTTCTGGTGTTTCTCCAGAAATTTCCCAGCTCTTCCATTTGCTTCCTGCATGTCTCCCAAGATTATGAATGGATTGTACTAATTTCAAGATCTTCTCATATCATTTTTTGTAGTGGAGGGGGTGCCAGATATCTCCCGCTAAGACCTATCCACCTCATGGCTCCTGCAGGGTCTTGCTCCCCTCATCTGCAGCCCAACATATTTTGTGATACAGCTTTTCCATGATGCAGTGCACATAAAAGCATCCATCACATGATTCCACCCCAACATGTGACCTAAGAATTGTCATACTAGATTTCACACTCACCTAATTCCAAGCTACATCTTAACAGTTCATGCCTGTCTGTGGGTTTTCTCCTCCTTTTCTTTTTTTCTGCTTTTTTTTTTCAGGCAGCCAGTGGCTGCCAAATATGTTATCTGTGCCAATCAGCCCCAGTCAAAGCTGGAACACATCACAGGAGTTCTTCCCTGCGGTAGTCTGGGAACTGTGTGCACTGCTTTGTGGCGAGCTCATCCTTGCCCTGCGACCAGCAAAAAGATCTTAAACTACCCCAGGTGCCAGCTGCATCTTGCCAGATGGTCAAGGATTTCTCTCTTTCAGTCTCAGACTGACCAAGCAAAGATGGTACACTCCCACCAACTCTACATGGCCCACCACAAAACTGTGTCCATACTTTCGGGCAGTTTTAAAGGACTACTCTTCCATAAATGTGTTACTGTAACTTTTTTGAGAGCTCTGGGAGTGGAAGATTAATCTTCATTAATTTGTGGAACAGGGACCTTGCCATTACTAAACAATTTGTTTTCTGGGAGCGCACTGATAGTTCCAGCCCTGGAAAACCCCAGTTCCAGGCACCAGAGGCACCTGGTGCAAAACTCTGTGCCACGGACTCACATCTCACCACACATTTGCTGGAACGCCGAAGGCCAGATATGCTGAAGATGCAATGCATTATTCTGGGGGTTCTGCTGACACCCTGCCAGAGTCAGGCTGGCAGAAGCTGCCAAGGCAGATGCTTGCCCACATCTCCCAGCAGAAGTGCAGCCGAGTGGTGACTATCCAGGATAGAGGAAGAGGTACAAATAAAATCCTCAAAGTAAGAGCATGGTGTGCTTGTGAAATCCAATTCTTTCCTAATTATTTCACTTAGCACTCTTAATGTTGCCAATTATACAAGTGGGTGCAATTCTTCATGCTATAGGAATTGCGATATGAGAGCAGGTCAGCGGACTTTTTATTATTAGATAAAGTTCATCTCTCCAGAAATATTCTCATGGGTCAGTCTGTGGCAGCCAAATGAACTCTCACAGGAGTGACAAACCATTGCTAATTCTCCACTGCTCCATATGCAGAGCACATTTCACCATTCTCGTCGTCTTTAACACCATCAAGCAAGGTACTTTTTAAAAAAAAAATCAGAAAGACTCTGTAACAGATGTCTCCACAGTTCTCTACCCTTGGAAAAAACAAAATTTAATTTAAAAAAAATATATATGTTTCTTAGTGACGTAGCACAGGAGAAGCTCACTATAGACACACTGAAGTTAGTGTTATTCTAGATAGAACAGGGTAGAATAGGAAAAAGCAGAGCAGAAGTTACTTCTTTGTTCAGATCAATTAACCTATATTCTGGCAATTAGGAGTAGTTAAAATTGATTATGCAGTCAGCTACCTCTTTGAATTCTTTTTATTTACAGGTTTGTATACAATGCACTGTTCCCTGAGTAGGGTAGGAATCAAGAGGAAAATTTCCTCAGCCTCAGCTCCACACTATTTCCAGCCCACACTGTGCTCAGAGAGAGAATTCTCTTCCTCTTTTTTGCAGCCTGTCCTGGACAGTTTCCTGTCCTTTTCTTTCTGTCTCTTGGATTTTCTTGGCTGTGTAGTTTGTCAAACTCTTCCTTTCCCTCCTCTAAATAAGTTAGCTTCTGAGCAGCCTTACAAACAATATACATTTTATGCAACTGTTGTAGCTATTTTGGCCCTGAAAGTTATCGCATTCACCAGTTTTGATCAGGTTTCCCCTGATCTCCATCATAAAAATAGAATAGGCAAACCGAAGTGTGGTAATGTCCAGAGACAGATGATACATTGAAGAGAGATGCAAGAAGTCTCCATACAGATAATTACAGAGAAACCTGGTTTTGGAGGAAGTGTCTGCTTAACCCTGTCTCTTGAATGGCTTCTGTACTCATTGAGACAAAAAGGTTTATAACCCTTTTGCATTTTTCATTCTACCTAATGTGACTGTAGTTAACTGCAATTGTCCTAATAGTAAATGTCTAATCTGCTCTTAATCCTGAAAAATACTTAGAGCTCTGTGATGTGTAGCCACTACGAGTTTCACAAGTTTATTTTGCACTGTGATAAGAAAGCATTCCTTTTGCTTTTAAGTAGTAACAGTGCTTTTTATTGTAGAAATTAATTTCATCTGGTATTACCAGGAAGAATATGCATTCTATTTAGTTTTTCTATTTTCAGTATTTTATATTCTGCCAATATGTTCTCACTTCCTTACCTTCTTTCTGAACTAAGCATCTTAGTCATTTTAACCAGAACTCAGATGGAAGCACCTCCTATTTTTACAACCACCTCCGCTACAGAGATGACCGGTTCTGCTTCACACTTCTTTTTGAGACAAAGGAAACAGAACTTGGACCAGAATTCTGGATGGTGCTATGATTTTTGTTTTCATGACATGTCAGATATGACTGTAACATTTACAGAATTCAGCCTCATTATTTGCATGGCAAACCTTTCAATCCTTTCACTTATAGCTACATATCAGCCACTTTGACTGAGCTCTTGGGTTACCCAGATTATTTTCTTAGTTATGCAGAACTGAGATACCAACAATATTTATGAGCAGCTTAAATTATTCCTTTCAATGAACTGTATTAAAGGGAATAATTTAAGATACCTTGTATTCAATAAGAACAGAAACCTTCACTTTCCACATCATAATCTATTGAGCAGTTTATTTTTTTTTAAATCCTCTTTTTAAAACCTGTCAACATCCTAGTTTTTGGCATAAGGTCTTCTGTCAGATCATTGATATTTTTTCCCACTGCTCTTAGTTTTTCAGCAGTACCCCTGTATTTGCTACCTGAACTCTGCTATGTGCTCAGGTTGACACATCCACTTGTACTCCTCGACTGGTTCTTGGCATAAAATAGAGCAACTGATTTCTGCCCATGTATACCATGAAAAAATACATTCAAACAAGGAAAAACTTACATCCTGGGTCAGTAACACGTGATTGTGCACACAATTCCAGCCCTGGGCTGCTGAGAAGCTATTTTTACCATCCCTCTCCCAGTACAACGTACCTAAAACTCGTATTTGATTATGTCCCTCATTTTGTTTTCTGTAAACACAAGGTCCAAAAATATCTTTTGTTTAAAGCTAATGTAGAATCATAGAATGGTTTGGGTTGGAAGGGACCTTAAAGCCTACCCAGTTCCAACCCCTCTGCCATGGGCAGGGACACCTCCCACCAAACCAGGCTGCTCAAGGCCCCCTCCAACCTGGCCTTGAATGCTTCCAGGGAGGGAATATCCACAACTTCCCTGGGCAAACATGTTCCAGAGTCTCACCACCCTCATCACGAAGAATTTCTTTATAATACCTAACCTAAATTTTCTTCTTTCCAATTTAAAGCCATTCCTCCTCATCCTGTCACTACTTGCCCTTGTACAAAGTCCCTCCCCAGCTGCCTCTTAGGCCCCCTTCAGGTACTGGAAGGCTGCTATAAGATGTCCCTGGAGCCTTCACTTCCGCAGGCTGAACAAGCCCAACTCTCTCAGCCTGTCCTCGTAGCACAAGTGCTACAGCCCTTGGATCAGATCATCTTCATAGTCCTCCTCTGGACCTGTTCCAATAGTTCCATATCCTTCTTATGTAGGGGATTCCGGAACTGGACACATTACTCCAGGTGGATTTTCACTAGTGTAGAGTAGAGGGGGAGAATCGCCTCCTTCGACCTCCTGGTCAGGCTTCTTTTGGTGCAGCCCAGGACACAGTTGCCCTTCCAGGCTGCAAGCACACATTGCTTCTCATCAATATGCATCCCCAAGTCCTTCTCTGCAGGGCTGTTCTCAATTACATTGTTCCCCAGCCTCTATTGAAACCATGAATTGCCCCAACCAAGGTGTAAGACCTTCCACTTGACCTTGTTGAACCTCATGACGTTCACACAGGCCCACTTCTCCTGCTTGTCCAGGTCGCTCTGGATGACATTCCATCCTTCTGGTGTGGCAACTGCCCTACTCAACTTGGTGTCATCTGCAAACGTGCTGAGGATGCACTTGATCTCACTGTCTATATGATCAATGAAAATATTAAACAGCACTAGTCTCAGTACAGAATCCTGTGGGACACCACTTGTCATGGATCTCCATCTGGACATCAAGTCATGTAAAGCGATACAGAATAAATTCTATCATTGCCACCAAAGGAGAAAGGCAGAGCGAGAGACAACCATGACCTGCTGTCATAAGTAGGACTGAATTTGGCAAATCCTCTGAAGCAGGTGGAATAATTTTGCCTTTTTGGTTTTATAGCTGTAGACACCACTGTCAATGTATTAAGCTACTCATAATGGCGTGTCTTAAATCTAGGCTCTTCCAGAGTGTAAATTGATTGTAACTACAGACATACGAGAGAAGAATGTGCAATTATGCTTTGTCCTTAAGACCTTAACAATAAAACAATATCACTGCCCCCTCTCCACGACGGAAGAAGTGCGGCCTGGATGGTGTCATAAGACAGGATATAGTTATGTATCAAAGAAAGACCAAGATTTTGAAAGAGGGAATGAAACAGGGGAACGTAGCACTCTGATGAAAGGATTTGTCTGCCCTAACTTTCAGGGTTGAAAAGATGGCAAAGTCTGATCTTTTTGATTTATGTTTTTTTGTATTATCAGTGGGAGGAAATAGAAGTCTCCAGAGGTGATTCTATGCCATCTCTTGTAGGTGTCTGAGGATGTTATGAAATTCTCTCTGGAGATACTTTTCTATACATCAGACTCCAAAGAGAGCCTTCATAACCTAATTCCAGTGTAGGCATCCAAGAGCCGTAAGGGAGCTGGCTTTGCTTTAGACATCTCACTTTAAGATAGCAGAATTAGGTTGGATGTACTTCACCCAATCTTCCCTTTGTTTGATGTCATCTTCCCTATCCAGAAGACAGAGAAGGAAAAGATTTTGAACCTGGCAAATAGTGACCTCAGGTAGACACTGTACTATGGACCTAAAGAGATGCCGAACACAGCAGGAGACCACAGCACTTGGCATTGCAGTAGACCAGACCCCAGCAGTAGCTACTTCAGAGATGAGCTTGGCCACCTGGCTTTTTAGCTAGGAAGACGTCAGTATATACATAGTTCTGCCTTCTACTGTAAACCACATGAACAGCTCAGGCGAACGGCTCATGCACCTGCAGTCACTACAAAGAATAAAAATTGCATGCAGAAAGCAAAAAAAAAACCCTAAAACCACCAGATCTTCCCCATTAACCCATTAAACACACTCTAAAGAGAAGAAACAGAGGTGTGAACAGCCATGAGAGGCACATGTACATGACTGGGTGCAGGTGGAGGTAATCTCACTCCGGTATGGAAAACAGAAAGCTGCCTTACTGCATGGATGTGCTTGAGCTAAAAACTCACCCCTATCTCTCCTCAGACCTTTGTTACTTTGCAGGAATGCTGGTGGGGATGGCAGTTGTGAACATCTGCTTGGCAGAAATGAGTGTGTAATGTAATGTAATACTGCTTGTTCAGCTCTTTGACTATGTTAACTGCCACTAAAACACTGCAATTGCTACATATATTATTCAACTTTTAAAGGTATAACGGGAACTGGCAATCATTATTGCCTTGGCCAGAGTCTGTGTCAGATTTGTTCTGGCTGAAAATAAAAAGCATAGCTATTACAATTTGAGTAAGAAAACTTGATCATTAGCTCATATAATTGCCTCATAATATATAAGGACTGGTTTATCTCTCTGTGATCAGACCAGGGAAATAAGCTCATAATTCTCATAGCCAGTGCCACCAGCTTTACTGTTGGCAACGCACAAACTCAAAAAATCCAGCTCACTTTCTGCACTGGTCCAAACTCCATACAGGCCTAGCACAGGCAAAGAGCTGAATGAACTCTTATGATAACAATAGTAAATGAGAAAAAACAGAAAACTTAATAAAGAAATAAATCCACTCCTACCTTAAAACCACAACAACACAACCACATTAGTTTGTTGCTACCAGGCTTCTCTTGCAGTCAGACTTCATCAGACAGACCATGGCTTTGCACCAGCAGCTGCCTTCCTGCTGCATGGGCCCAGCGAGTCCACAGTCACAGCTGATTGCACAAGAGGTATTTAGTCCATGAGGTCCTACAGAATATCTGGTCCATTGTCACCACACAGCCTAGCCCAGAAAATACTTCCTAAAATGTTGTCCTAACCACTAACAAAGGCCAAAAGCCATCACTCCAGTGGCATAAAAAGAGAGCAGGAGACACCCACGAGCATCTAAGACCCTGTCTTTTATATGATTATTATATTAATAAATAAAAGAGTAATACATGTGTTCAGAAGTTAGGAAATGACAAAATTAATCTGACCCTGAAGCTGTCTTCTGTGTAGATTTTACAATACAGTCCTTAATTACATTACCACTGTTTTTTCTATTTCTTTCGGTATCCAAGATATTGGGTACTGAAATTGCAGTTTTATCCTTATAATTTACTGTTGTAGCACCCAATCTTTTCTGTCAACCTCTTCCACCAATCCAGCTATACAGCCTCCAGTGACTGTCCTGCACTCACATACTAGATCTGATGCTTCTCAGAGCATGGGGTTAACTGTAGATATGCAAGGTACCCCATGAATTGATTTGATGGATGGATTTAAAGCACTCACACCACAATCAAGTAGTCCACACAATACTTTTTCTAAGCACACTCAATAAACCTGATACTTAGTCTGGGGGGATTGGGAGTGTCTGCATGTGCAGTGTCATGTCTTCAGTGGGGTGTTGCCCTCTGGAGAATCAGAATGGTTTGGGTTGGAAGGGCCATTAAAGATCATCAAGTTCCAACCTCCCTGCCATGGGCAGGGACACCTCCCAACAGATCACATTGCTTAAAGCCTCATCCAACCTGGCCTTGAACACCTCCAGGGATGGGGCATCCACTACCTCTTTGGGGAACCTGTTCCAGTGCCTCACCACCCTCACAGAAAAAAAATTCTTCCTAGTATCTAATTTAAATCTCTCCTCTTTCAGCTTAAAACTGTTGCCCCTCATCCTGTCACTGAACTCCCTGATAAAGCACTCCTCCCCAGCTTTCCTGTAGGCCTCCTTTGAGAAAGCAGCTACAAGATCTCCCCAGAGCCTTATTTTCTCTGGGGTAAATAAGCCCAGCTCTCTCAGTCTGTCCCCATGGCAGAGGTGCTCCAGCCCTCTGATCATCTTCGTGGCTCTCCTCTGGACTCGCTCTAGCAGATCGATGTCCTTCCTGTGCTGAGGACTCCAGAACTGAATGCAGTACTTCAGGTGAGATCTCATGAGAATGGTGTAGAGGGACTGGTTCACCTCCCTCAACTTGCTGCTCACACTTCTTTTTGATGCAGCCCAGGATACAGTTAACTTTCTGGGCTGCAAGGGCACATTGCTGGCTCACATTGAGCTTCTCATCCACCATTCTTCTCCTCAGGGCTACTCTCAATCCATTCTCCACTCAGCTTGTCATTGTGCTTGAGATTGCCCCAACCCAGGTGAGCAACCTCATTCCTGACTTAAGCATTAGCTGTTTAAAGTTAGGCAAGACAAACAAGCACTTGTGATGCCTGTTTTGTTGGATAGCCAGCATTTTTGTAGTAGCCACTGTGTTTGGGGTCAATCTCCATGTACTTCATTTATTGCTGTGTGTTTTGCTGCTCTGAGAACCAGGGCTGCGTGACTCAGACCGGACATGGTCATTTAAATTATCTGTTCAGTATAATTGAAAAACTCTGTCTGGGGCGAGATCCAATTCTCCAGGATGGTATTAACCAGTTAAACCATGGTGCTGTCCTTTTTCTTACTGCAGTTTTCTGTTTTGTTCATTACTCTCTTTGCAACTGCTGCAAAAGACACACAGCAGAAGCCGTGCATGTGTCTCTTCCACCACCCAGTTCTGCTGCATTTCCTACTCATTCACCCAGCTGGGGTCTGGCCTGCTGACAGCTCTCCTGGCCCAAATAATCCCATGATTTGAGGGAAGGGCTAAATGAAAAAATAAGCTGACTGTCTTCCTAGAGAACTTATCACCCCTGCACTGGAAAAGGTGGAAAAAAGTGGTCACTGAAATCCAGTAGAGTGAAAACAATGGCAAACAGGCTCATAAAGTTTGCAAGGTAAAAATTTTAAGCACTTCTAAGCTATGCTTATAGAGCTTTGTTCTCTTTCCTAGAATTATGTGGATCACATGACCACATGATAAGCAAAGGGAAAAAAACATAAAGATGAGGCAGGTTTTCAGGCTGGGCAGTACAGACACAAAGTTCACCAATGCCTAAAAGAGCCTAAATTAAGGGATGCAGTGAAGAAGCCCCAGAACTGACTACACAGTAAAAAATGGATCTAACGGAGTGGTCTACAGAACGAGGATGTTTTTCTATTTAGAATCACAGGGAATGCTGCAAAGAGGAGATAAAAAATGGGTAATGAGGGTAGCTTTTAGATGTCACATCAGAGCAAAGAGCCCAGAGGAGCCTGAGACTTTCCAAATATCTAAACGAAAATTTAAGAGAGCCCAGAGCACCAGAAATAAAGAAATTTGCCTGCAGCTCTGACCTGTCCCAGCAAACAGCGATGCTTAAGTACCAGAAAGCCTAAACAGAGCTGTTTAAAAACAAAGTTAAATGCAATCTTCACTTGAAATGGGCTTGGTGATGAATATCAATTCAAGATAACAGAAAACCATAGCCCTCTTACTCTTCCTCTGCAACTTTCACCTGTAAGATTATCATCAGGCTCTTGAGATGCATCTGTGATTGTTCAGGAAGTCACAACAGTCAGGAGGGTCTATTTCTACACAAGGACAGTCCTCAGAGTCCTCTTCAGATACAAAGGGACTGCAAAGCACATAGCTTTCATCTGTCTTGTAAATTTGCTCCATTAAAATTGGGCTTATGTGGAGGAATCGAGTTTGGGAACACCTCAAAAAAACTTTTGAAGGCTCACTGGAAAGTAGCTAGCACCACCTTTGTGAGAAGCTGAGGCTGACGTAGCAGGTAAAAATGCTGAATAAATTTGGTCAAACGTATCAGAATTCCACTGGCATGCAGCAGGGAGGGACTTGATCTGCTTTTTTGACATTATAATTACCTGCTACTTGATTTATCCTCTAACCTTTATAAGATATGACAGTGCTCACTGATCAAACATAGCTTTTCCAATCTAAAAGGGTCAAAATCTTTTGTTTTGTGAGCCAGTACCTGACTAACCAGATCTCCTTACATTTGTATTCTGATGGTGCCCATCAGCAGAATAGCACGGAGGGGAGCAGTTGTTTTGGTTTGAGACCACTTTGTGGTTTTTAGCCCTGAGCATTGCCTCCAGCCACCTGCACTTCCTTAAGAGGATTATTTGCTAGTGATGATATTATCTTGAAAAAACATCAACACAATGTGATGCTGTTGCCTTTTCTTAAAAAATAAGAGAAGTTAATGACCAGGCATGTGTCCAGGAGGAGTTAATAATGTCATTAATATTTCCTGTTTATTTAGTGGTTTAAAAATAACAACAGCAGCAAAACCAGATATGTCTCAATAATATTTTAGTGCAAACTACCTGATGTTGGTAACCTCGCATTCCTCTCTCCCCTTTCACTACCCATTTCCACTGTGTAGCTTGGGAGAACCATTTGGCCTTTCAGCTCTACAGGCAACAGAAAAGGTTCTCAGAACAAAAATGTTCCTTTGGATTGATGAAGATCAACAGTTTTTCAGTATTTCTCACAAATCTAGGCTGCAGTTGGGGTCATTTTTGGTAAAGACCAGATCACTGAGGGGAAGTCATTGTCAAAAAACATCTCCCATCAGGGGAGGTCATGATGGGGAGGACTTTGTACCCTGATGCTGGCGGCCCTGATGGAGGCTGGGGTGTGTTGATATGGGGACAGCTATGTTTCCATGAGAGCAGAGAGCTGAATTGAAAACTACTCTGTTCAGAGCAGTGCCTTAAATCACCAGGGGTCCTTGACCCTCATTGTCTCTCAGAGAAAGGCAGCAGGAGATGCTGTTTTGGAAGGGCAGATGAGTCTCAACACAAACCTGCAAACCATTTCCTTTGTCCTTCTCCCCAGCCTACAGCTGTGGTGCTGGGGACTGTGTAGAGCACATCCCTGCCTTGAAAGTGTTTATAGACCTACAGAGCACTCATGCAAAGCCAAACTGCTTTGGCAGAACACATCACTACAGACCACACAGCAGCTCAGTGGAGAACACTTGAGTTTGGAGCAGCTTTGAATTAGAGGAGGAATTTGAAGTATTGTCTCCCACAATCCAAGTGACTGTCCTAATTCAAGTGAGAAACTTTTGTCATTAATTGAATGATTTACAGATAGTAATCAAATAGAAAAATGTTGAAAGTCAAGTAAAAAAATTATATAGTGCTCTGGAAACAATTGTCATTTCTATGTCCTACTTCCTTCCACTGTCACTTGCCACAGGCCTACCAGTCATAGGAAATAATCCCCTTTCCACGTGGGAAAAAACTGTTTCTTAAAGGAGAACCTCTGTAGGTTATGTTCCAGGTGGGACCTTTATGTACTGCAGCAGGTCTACAGCCTTCTACACAGCATCATTTCTCTATATCTTTACTCATTGCTGCCGAGATAACAGCACTCAATACGAATACTTAAAAAATACCTACGGTAGACATTTGCATGTCCCTCAATCTTAGGACATGGGAAACTCACAGTTTCCAGTGGAAGTCACCTCAGAAGAGGAAATAATGAAAGAATACTGCTGCTACTTGAGAAATGGGAACTTGGAGGTCAAGTGGGTTATGAAGACTGCGTACCAAGGAGCTGAGTTTTCAGAATTGATTGTTGATATGCTGGGAATATCTCCAGATATTAAAAGAATTAAAAATGCCTACTTATTGATAGGTATGTCACAAGGAACCAGTTGACAATATGCAATACTCAATATTTGAAACAGTAGAAATGGTCACCACCTCTGTGCTGCATTAGCTGTTCGGGGAAGGTAAAAAGAACAAGCGTCTCTGCACATACAATTTCTCAGTTCCTTCCTGTTGTGTTACAAAAGTAGTTTAGAACCTACTTTATAGGGAGATTTTTTCCTGTCAGCACTTATTCCTCTGAATATTGAGAAAACCAACAGAAAAGGGAACAAGAATCTAAATTTATCAGAAATGTTCTCCCTGCCTCCCTGAAAAAAAAAATCATTTACTAGTGGGATGTGAGTGGGTTTGTGCACACACACACCCCCCCACACTGTCAGGTGTAAGCCCAGAGGTTAAGTTTAGTGTAGGTGAACAGTGAAAGCAACACAAATACAGAGAAATCCTGCTTCTTGGTGCTTACATGCAATTTTGGATGTACTGTAATCCAAGTCTTCAGCTGAAAGAAATGTGTTGCCACCCAGGCCAGTGACAGAGGCCTTAGTGCTATGCAAAATAAGCCAGGTTTGTAAATCCACGTATAACCACTGACAGATAAATCACATATGTACCTACCCAGCAAGTCCAATACATTCACAGTGGGCATGTGGAGTCTGACCCAGAAAGCATCAGGCTGGCCAAATAGAGATTTTCATCAGTCACCTCATGGCTTCTGATCTGCCCTTCATGGTTAAGTGTTAGGTACCTTTTACTTTTCCAGTGCCATCTGACCATCCCGTCCTGTCAGCGTGGGCACACTGAACCTCACATCAGGAACTGGTGACCAGCCAACCTGGCAACTGAAATGATGGGTCAATTACCCACTGATATGCATCTGGCCAGTGCATCTATACACTGTCTGTTAGATGAAGTCAAAGCCAGTTTGCCACAAGCTGCAGAACTGTACTTGAGGAAATATGAGTTTTGCCTCTGCTGCAACCTTCTTTTTCTGCAGTGCCTCAATAAAAAGATTGGCTACTCTACTGTAAATATAAAAAAGCTTCAAAATGCTTGTGTGCTGGTTTGAGCTAAAGTAAAATCAGTTTTCTGACTTTTTAGCTAAGCCTTGTCTAAGTAACTTCATTTTCTGAAAGTTAATTGCATGTTTTTCAGACAGTGTTTCTCTCTAGCAGTGATAACACGGGGCACTGGTATGCAGAAAGGCCATTGCTTATGCTTATTCCTATAGCAACCAAGGTCATCCTTGAGTTGGTGGAGCACTGTAAGTGAAAGGGGCAAAAAAGGATCACACCTGCAGGGAGAGGCAGACAGGATAGGTGACCCAAAACTGACCAACAGAGAGTATTTCATTTCCCATACACCATACTCGGTGTAAATTGAGGGATCACGAGCATTAAGTTCTCTTCTTTGATGGCTCTTGTTCAATACAGACCTCATCTGGCTTTTTTGCCCTTGACCCCAGATTTGTGTGTTCCTAAATCCAGTTCCAGAGTCCAGCTCCCATCTGGTGCTGAGTCCTTTCCCTGTGTCTGTTCTGCAGCATCAGAGGTTACACAGTCGTAGAAGGGGGTTATATTTCATATATTTGTGTACATTTTATTATTTTCTTATTAATAGTATTTTTCCTATTATGATTACTGTTTCATTAAAACTGTTTTAGTTTTAGTTTCCAAATCATAAGTCTCTTTCTCTCATTTCCCTTTTCCTGGGGGTGAGGGAGCAGGGAATTGGGACCACAACTCTTCACGTTTAAATGCCGTTCAGACTGGGCTGAAGCTAAACCTTGACAGAGCTGGTACTACTCAGCCACAAATAGACACCTTCTCCCTAGCATCAAAATGTTATACAAAATCAACTCCTTGACAGTTGTTCAGAGGTACTTTTGTCATCACTTTTCAATAGGGAAACTGAGGCATGTCAAGCGTGGGTGACTAGCACAAGGTCATACATGCCAGTGGGAGTTCTGGGAATAAAGCCCAGACACTTCTGATGTATTGAGACATAAGCATATATTTCATACTGCCTTGGCAGGCTGTGGATGCTCTCCTCTCCTCCCTGCACTCAGTATGCCACAGAAACAGCCTTTGTTCTCCCAAACTCCAGTCCAAATGTTTTGAACATCTCTTCTACCGTTAACTGTAAAACTCTTATTCAGTCTCCATGGAGAACTTGTCCAGTCGGTACGTGGCTGTTTCTGCTTGTTGCTGAGCAGAACTTCCTCCATTCGTGGGTATTTACCACATTCTATACCTTTGATCAGGGCATAGGGTCAGTCTGGAGGGCTTGTCCTGATATTTTTACTTGTCTTTTGTCCATCACAGAGACCCTCGGGCCATGAACACTGATCACGAGGAGATCTGTTTTCATTTATTTTTATTAAAATGTTTAGTTCTGGTTGTAATTACAATTTTCATCCTTTGCTAGCTTAGGCTGGAGTTGGCTGAACATCATAGTGGCAAAAAGATACACCAGCCCATTAGCAAATCCTTAACGCACAGGAGGGTCTAGAGCTATGGTTTTGTTATTAATCTGCTTGTTAGCTGAAACTTGGGCTGAACACAGGTCAGGTCTTTGAATGAAGAAGGAAGAATTCAGAGTGCATCTAAGACAACATAGCTCCACAGACAGCCATTAAACTGTTTGTGGTCTCTCTCTGTTATTTTTTTTCTTGGAAAGAAGTCCTGACCTTGAAAGTTGTGTAAACACAGGAGTTGTACAAACACGTTCCTCCTGGCTCCCTTCATGCCCTGTGTGCAGTACCAGGGATGGTATCACACACTCTCCACACACTGATGATAAGCTGAACTAACAAGAATATGAAGAAAATGTGCCAAACCCGCAGAGGGAAATGAAAATCAAATCCCCTTTCTCACATCAGCGTCAAATTTTTATTTCTTGACAAGATAGGAGCTCAGTGGCAGGGAAACGAAACGATTAAAAAACAGATAAAGACTAGAAGGAAACCACATATTCAAGTCATCCACTGCCCTCCCGTGGCTGTGTGTAAAGCACATCCAAAGCACTTGGTGACAGAGAAAAGTCTCATCTTCAGGTCTATTCAAATTTCCAAATTAGTAGATTGTCTTTGTTATTTTTTCTCAGCAGTTAACATTTGGCTGTTGGCTGAAAGATTGTTTCTAAATAATCAAAAAAAATTAATAAAAAACCCCAGAATGTATGTTACATGTGGAATAGTATCATTGTCTGAGATGATTAACCCTCTATTTTTTCATTAATACAATGCAAGGCTTCCTGAAAAATTCCTAGGTCAGGTGCTGATAGGATTACAAAGTCTTACTTATTTTCCCATGCTGTTGTCGAAGAGGCAAGATTGGGATTGCCGAGTGTGTTGGAAACATTATTTTGTGGCTTTTGATCCCGTAGCATTTTTCGTGTGTGGCATATTCGTTGTCAACACGTGTATGATTAAGGAATAAGCATTGCTCAACAATCCCAAATCAAAAATTGACTAAATTTTTTTCAGAATTTCTGCTGTTTGCCTGAGCTGCTTCACACTTTTTGCCAATCAGTAATCTACAAATTTCTAAATTACTGCCAGACTGACGACACCACACAGGTGAGTTGTTTCTAAGAAAATACTGGGAAGATGTGCTCTCACCACAGAGGTGAGTGCTGAAGGTCAGACGAAGGATGGCTTGTCAACAGAGGCAGTGTCAGTGCAGACATGGTAACTAAGGGACAGCTTCTCTGCCACGGATGCCCCCACACGGGTAAGGTGGCAGGCAGCTTCCCTGTGCACCGGAGGGATGTCCCATGCTGCCCAAACCCACAGTGGGCACCCTGACTGCCACCCCACCGTGGGCAGGGTAGGCGCACAGCCTGGTCAACTCAGGGAAGATGCTGTTGTGGAAGCTGTTGTGAGGAAACCCCCAAGTAAGAGGTTCTTCCTATTTAAATAATAGATCCACAGTAAGCAGCCGACACGGAGGCAGAAGGAGGGGCCCTCGTTTCCTCTCCACCAGAACACAGAGGAGATGGCTGAGTTGGTGACACATGGCAAAGCCTGGAGGCATTTGTTTCAGCACAATGTAACGTCTCCAGAAAGCAAGTACCCTTGGACAGCTACATCCAGACACCACAAAAGGAAGAGTGGGTGGTCAGGAACTAGAAACAAGAGAAACTAAGGAGACAGATTTGTCACCACAGGGGGATCCATGCCGGCAATGCTACACTGCCACCACGTATCCATCAAGGCAAGTACAGAAGAGGTTTATGCAGTGGAATGATTCAGGACACAATGGGGACCTTCCCTGCAGCTGACAGCAATTGTTCATCAACAAGGATTCTGCAAAAGGAGAAGAAATGGACACAAACAACAAAATTATGCATGTTTCCCTGATGTATAAATATGGCAAGATTGGATGGGACGTCTCATGTCTCTCTTCTAGTAACAATACATAACTAAAATCAACAACAGTGTCACATGGGCAACACCTTGAAGAAAGATGTCAGAGTCTTTTTTGCAGCTTCTTCCAGAAGATCTCTTCAGAGTCTCTTTCAGTTATACCCAGGAAAGAAAACAGAAATATTTATGGTCAAAATTTTCCTTGCTGAATCCTCTCCTAGTGAGATGGCAGCCTGCACAAGCAGGAGGGTGCACATGACCACAAGCTGGAGACTCGTCAGAACAACCAGGAGGAGGTTGAATTGCAGAAGCAAACTAAAGGCAAGTAAGACAGAAGCCCAACTTTGGTCCTCCGCAAAGATGTTTTGCTCAACACAAAGTGGATTATTTGTTTCTGCTTCCTCATATGCCGCTGCTAAGAGACTAAGTACCAAGTAAAGAGCAATGGATGTTTTAGAAACATGGTATATCTGCATCAGATGATGTAATTGGGTCGCTGAAAGCTTGTGGCATGACTCACTTGGCATGAATGTTAAACTGGCTGACTTAACCCTGGTTAGGATGGCACATAAAGGAGGGGAAGGATCAGCACATTAAATTAGAAACATCATTCTCTCATTTAGAGTTCTGGATAAACAAAAAATAATGATATTTTGAATACATATAGAAAGAAAAATGCTGACTAAACTAGGCCAGGAGGGGTCTGACATCTCTGGTGTCAGTCAATCACTCATATCTATTTCATTTCATTCACGTGTCAAAGAGAAAAAATGTTTACTTACCTAACAAAGCTTCATTTGCTTATGTTTGCAATGGCCTAATGACATGAGCTACCCTCAACTCCAGTACGGAGGCAAATAGGCTTAGATTACGATTAAAAACGGCACTTCTGTTTGGCAGAGATTACACACAGAGCGAGAATGAAAAAGTAGCTAAACAGGGACTTTGTTGGGTATTTCCTTATTCGGGGCATTGTTATACTAGATCAAAATCAGGGTGATTGACACCTAAGTTGTCATTTTAACCCCAGCACAGAAGTTTGGGGATGTGCAATTAATAACTGGCCCTGGCGCTTCCCAGCAGCAGGGAATCAGATAAGGAGCATTTTGTGAGGCTGCTTCTTGGCCCCAGGCTGCCCCAAACTCATTTCCCCAAAAATATTTTCACTTTGAAGCATCCTTCTGTCTTGAATCTGGATGGAAACAGGAAAGTTTTATAAGATTTGTAAGCAGAAATGCTTCAGGACCACACATTCTGCTTCAATATTTTTTTGCTGCATTGAGTGGTATGGTGCATACAGAAAGGCTGTCCCAGAGGGCAGCATCTACCAGGTTACAGGGAAGTACACAAGCCAAAATAAATGACTTGTGTCTCCTCTGAGTCATTGCAGCCATGTTTTGGTATCTGTGAAATTTAATCATCAATGTTTATTATCAGGGCTGTACAAATTTTTATTTTATAAACATGTTTACCTGAATGTTAAGTATTTTATTTATAATTTCCTTCCTCACCCCAGTTTCTCCTCCGTCTTCCCATCTTCTCAGCCACCAAAAGACAGTAGAATACAAGATTGTCAATAGAGCTGAGAAACTGTTTAATTTAGATGACGAATGAACCTCTTCCTGACTTAAAATTCAATGAGACAAGTATGCATTTATGCTTGTGCAAGTAAAAGTTGTCACAGAATCTACTGAAGTTTTCCCCTGGTGCTAAAAGAAACCTCAAGCAACAATAGCAAATCCAGAAGCTTCTCACCTTGTTAGCGCAGCAAATGATGGATTTTAAGATAACAGGATAGAACATATTCTGAAGCCTTCAAGATGCCACCAAGCCCAGGAGTCTGGTTTTAGATTCGTGAAATTTTAGCACAAAATCCACCTGGCCTCTTTGCCAACATTAGCTACTTTAAGAGATGGACTAAACCACCATCACAATAAAACAAGCTGTTTCATACAGACTTTGTGAATGGGAATGCACCCATGGCAGGCACTCAGTCTCTGTTGTCAGGTATCATAGTGTGAAATATGATGGAGTCATATTTCTCCTCACTTAATAGCCATTAGGTTTGCATTTGTAAAACAATTGCTCGTTCTCTGCATCCTCCTCCTATTGATAGCTTCTGGCTTACCCATTTGTTTAAATGTTTGCTGTTTTTCCCCACCAGCTGCAGCTATTTATTTGTCAGCAGGTATCATAAACACTGTCCTTTCTGATATTTACCTAACGTGATCTGGCTCAGGCAATGCATAGATTCATAGAATCGTTCAGGGTGGAAAAGACCTTTAAGATCATTACCTAACACTGCCAACTCCACCACTAAACCGTGTCCCTAAGAACACAGTTTTTTATGATACTTCTGCTATACAGCTATTGTATATGCCATAGGTTTGTGACTTCTTAAAACACATGTGTGTGGAGGAGTAGCTCTCCAAAATCTATCTATAGAATAAAAAAATATAATAATAGACTGGGAAAATCATTACTAACCACTTGAGTTTTATCCATCTCGTTAGCCAACTACAAAGCTATGGAGAGATTAGTCAGCAATCATACCATTTGTTCTTATTTGTCATATGTTTAGGTTTATTGTAAAAGTACTGATATTTTCATGGCTTTCAATAAAAGACTGAAGATTTGTTTAACAGTTTATCTAAGGGATTTGATGTTATGAACCACTTCATTAAGCAGGCTATAAAAGATTGCTATTCACTCCGATTCCCCGAGTGGGTTCCAGAGTTATGCATTGTATAATTTATTTATTATGTAAGTAAGTGGTGTATCAGGTTTACTCACTTTTTCCCCCCTTCAGTTAAGATTTGCATTATTTCTGCTTCCTCATACAACTGCTAAGAGATGAAGTACCAAGTAGGGAGCACTGAATGTTTTAGAAAGATGGTATAGCTGCATCAGACGATGTAATCATGTCACTTGAAAGCTTGTGGCATGATTCACTTGGCTTGAATATTAAACTGGATGACTTTAACCCTGTTTAGGATGGAGAGGCTAAAGGAGAGGAAGGATCAACACTTTAAATCAGAAACTTCATATTTTCATTTAGAATTCTGGATAAACAAAAATTAATGATAATTTGAATACAGCAGAAAGCAGATAAAGTCACTAACAACAGTGCTAGCAGCTAGAAAATCTCCATTCCATCCTTAAACTTTTACAACCCCTTGATATTCTGCAGGGTTTTGGTAGCTGGTTAAGAGCTACAGTGAAATCCAACTACATTCGTTAGGACGTCTGCATTAAAGCAAATGCAATCTGTTAAGTTATTTCAATGGGACTAGCAGGGCTGGCACTAGCTTTTGAAACATAGCTGGGAGAATATTTACTGTTCAGATGGCACTAAGCCTGAGAATACAGAATAGCTACACTCCCACCTTTAAAATATGTAACAGTACTTTACAGCTGAAATATTACAGGAAAGTTTTTTGGAGCTGTAAGAGGAAAAGCATGGGCTGTTCACAACTTACACAACAACTCAGGAGAAAGGAGGCACAAACTTCACCCTGTTTTTTCAAGAGTAAAAGATGCACACATTTGGAAGCCAACTGCTTTCACTGTGCTGCTTTCTTCATCAGCAAACCTTCGCATTTTCCCCTTCCGAATCATTGTGTGACAGTGAATCACTGATCATCTTCAGCAACAGGACCAAAAATAGGGCTGGGCACAGAGAAAGGCTGGCGTAGGGACCACTTTTCATTTGCTCAGCCCTAGGCCTCCCAAGCAGCAGTGAGCACCTTGCTCCAGCTCTGAGCACTTCGGATCCTCCAGGGAGCAATCACCTTTCCCTGCTCTGATGGCTATTTTTGTGATGCTGTATTCACAGGTTTAAAGGGGTTGCTGAGAAGCCACGCCGACAAGAGCCACGTTAGAATGCAGTGGAGTTTACACGCTGAATAATTACAGTTTTCTTTGTCACAGTGAATCGCTGTATGTGAAATTACAGCAATTCCTCTATGCATAGATATAGTTGACATATGAAAGCTTTTTACTAGATAATAACTGTGCTTCTCTTATCTTCCAAATAAATACTGCCTTCAAAATGATGGCAATGCAATGTCCAACCCTAAAGCCCTCATGCCTGGGCAGAGAAAACTAAGCTCCTTTCATTATTGTCTCTAAGGGCAGCACATCCCCAGCTGCAGAAGATTTTACTGTGAAGGACAGAAAAAGGGCCTCTGCCTGGTGAAAGCACATGCCTCCTCTTTCCAAATTTTATTATTTGTGTGTCGCATTTCTCCTTTAAATCATTTCCTTGCTGTTTTGACAAACAAACCTTATTTTAGACCCTTAACTTCCATCCTAAAGTAATATGCACTGCCCCAAGACCCTCTAACCCACATTAAGTGCATCTGCTAAGAATATCTTTGATGCTTATTGCTTGTTTATATCTTTGCTTTCTTTGAGTCCATCCACTGGCTCTTCCTGTATCACATTTCAGTTTCTCGCATTCAGGTTCAAGGCTCTTGACGACTCTGTATTTCTAGTCTTGTCTATTACTGCATCTCAACAGGGATGCTGTGAAAATAAACTTGTTAGTATTTTTGAAGCCATGGTAATGACTGCCATAGGGAAGCTTGTGAGGAAATTAATCATTCTGTTACTATTGTAGAGCTTGAAACCCATGCAGTAAATAAGGCTTGGGGGTCACATTTCAAATGAAATCACCACCAGCGCATCATTAATTCACATCTCTTCCTCTTGTACCAGATGAGGCAGAGGTCTTAAGGCAAAAAAAAAACCAAACTATTAAGAGCTTGGAAAAAAAAATCAAATCTGCAACTCAATATTTATGCAAAAAGAGGTTGTATTAAAACTATACTATAAAACTGAACTATGATATTTCCTACCTGGCTAACTGTTACAGCTTGAAATTGCCTTGAACAGCTTCTCCTGACTGCAGTGCTACACCATTTCCCAGAAAAACTACCAAAAGAGGTGACGGTTGAGCTTCCAGATTAAGACACAGCTGTTTCAGGGTGGGATTCAGCCCAGTATTAAGAGGTGTTAACTTTGTTGTCTGACCGTAGAGCACACATGTGAGCTAAGTGTTTGGCTTCCACCACGCCTCACTGAGAACTGGGCTGTTCAGCTCCCCCAAGAGCAGTCACTTCTGCTCCACTGAGGAGCTCTGGGTCTGCGTGGACCGCTCAGAGCAGGTTTCCATGGATTACACCACCACAGACACCTAGAGATGTCTAGCAAGATCTTAATACAAAATTAAAGGTACATGGCCAAATCCAGAGTTAAATATTGAAACAATAGACTGTCTTTCTCTTCTCACTCTTGTTGCACCACTTCTTTTCTGGGATTGCAAACCTCATGGTAGGCAGTCTGAACCTCTGAAGAACATTGCACACAAGGACTTGTGCTGGACAGATTATTTGGGCCCTACTGTGACATAAACATTGAATAATAGTGGTGTTGCAAATCCAGTACCACCACCACTTTCTTTCATTTTCCCTTTAAAGTGGTTGTGCAGAGTGGGTTTCAGTTGCCTGAACACAGGTGTTTAGCCATCCTTTAAGATGCTGTAAGACAGCCTTGCCTGGCCTCCAGCTGCTGTTCCTGGGTCTCCCCTGAGTCCTGCCAGCCAGCTTTGCATAGATGCCCCAGGTCTCCCAGGATATCTCAGGAGGTACTGGGCACCCACCTTGACCAACTGAATCCCAGCCTCTCAACAGACATCATAACAGAGACTGAGCTGGCATAGAGACTTCTGTTCAGCTGTTACTAACAACTTCACTGGAAAAATGAGGACTATTCCACCCAGGATGTGGCCAATCCTAAACACCTGTTCAGGGAACTTAACTGTGCAGTTCCCTTTAAGGGTACTGCCCTGGAACACCCTCAGACTTCTTGCCTCACAGAGAAAGAATGAGTGCGCTCACCTTTTTGGCAGCACTCATCAGTTACTATGATTCACCAAATTCCTGCCAGCAAGGCTGCAGTGAGTAGCTGCATCTGTCCATACGGCCCAGAAAAACTGTGCCATAATCTAAAGTTTTTGGGACCAAGGGATAAACAAAGTTTGTGAGCATTCCACAAAGACAGAAGTGAACTGGACCGGAGAGAGATCTGACTTTGACAGTGCTCTCAGTTTTGGCTGCCAGCTCTCCTGAGTTTGCAACATTTAATGATTCAAATCCTGTATTTCAACATAGGCATGAGTTTCTGACCTCTGTGTTTATTAAATACATTGACATTTCCAGCCTTCGTGGAGAAAAAGTCTATATACATCAACTTCACTGGCCATAAAACTGTAAGGCAATGAAAGGAGATAAAATTCATTCAGAATAGTATGACAGGGCTGAGCCTGACTTGCCATTTTTAATGTTCAAGTGAGTGAAGTGCACCTAACTGTCCTCTTAAAGACACAAAGCTGGATAAATGCCACATAAATTTCATCCTTCCTTTCTCCCATCCCTCAGCCAGCACTTTGAGGCACTGCCCTGCTCCTAACTGGAAGGAAAGCATCCCCTGCGTAGGGCTGTGCTGGGCAGGGTGGGGACACGAGGGTGGGACCTGCAAACGCAAAAGCAGCAGCAGGTCGGGTGCTTGTGGGGCTTGTCACGCTGCCAGCAGCGGACACCAGCCAAGCATCCCCCAAGAGGTGGGAACAGCCATTATGTTTCAGGACTAGCCAGGACAGTCCTTCTGGCAAAGACCTTAAAGCTTACACACTCCTGACTGATTTCCCTTCTCAGGATTATTTACTTGCATGCTGGTAACAATAGCCATGAAACAGAGAGGGGAGTAAGAACACCTCCTCAAGCTCAAGTTTAAGTGCAGTCCTTCCTCTTGTGCAGGTCCCCGAAATCCTTCCTACAGTGTTAAGGGGAGAGACGACCCAGTATCAGAGCAATCCCATGCAAATAATGCTGGTGGCTGAAGTATTTCCCTAATGAGATGACAGCTTAACTCACTGGCCATTAAAGTTTCTTGCACTCCGCAGTCACACTTCACAACACTGCTCATTCACAGCTCTACAGAAAGCACAGACACATTTAAAATAAGGACATGAACCAGAAAGGTATTTTAGATCCATTAGTTATAATTTACACACCAATGACATACAGCAATAAGACAAAATATACATATTTTCATATATATATACATACATGGATCAACACAGTGCACAATTTAAAGTTATGTTACAATTAAGTGTACAATTTTAAGTATGGCTTTATAAACTAGTAATAATAACAGTGCTAAAATAATTTATGTGTCGTGTAAGTTCATAACAAACAACATAATGCAGCTACAACAGTAGAGTTTTCATTTAACAATGTGTTGCTTCATTTTGTTTGTTAAACCTCGAACACTGTGCAGCTAGCTGGACATACCCCTCCCCCCACCCATCTATATACACTTCATTCTTGCTGCATTGCACACCCCAATGATTAAAACTCTGAGACTTGCACTCTTCAAGTATCCTGAAAAGTAAAAACCTGTACATTCAAAGAAAGATCAGTTTTAAGAACAAATTAAGAATTTGGGGAAGAACACACACAAGCATAGTGCTCAGTGAGAACATCAACACAACTAGTGAAGCTTAAAAAAAGGACTTTTTTTGTTTTGTTTACAGAACTTAAAACAAGGGTCACATCTTCTTTGCCTCATTGCCCCAAAGAAAGAAAATTTGTAGGTGAGGATAATTAGACACACAGAGAAGTGGTAAATTCTAGGTCACTTTGAAAGCTCAGTCAGAAACCCTGGCCTCACTGAAGCAAGTGGCACTTTTGTCAGTGACTTCAAAGAGGGTAGGATTTTACTTGTTCTGCAAAAGCTGAAGGCCTTTTGGTAGCATAAGCTCTATTTTAGCTTCAGTTTGTTGGGCTGAATGTGGAAATTGTTAGATGAAATCCTACAACCCTGCAATACGCGCGAGTCAGACTACAGGCCTGTAACGATCTCCTCTGCCTTAAAAACCTGGTAATGGGACAACCGGGACATGGCCCTAACAGTTTAGCACTGCAGTGACCCATTGAACATTTTCATCAACCAAGATTCCCATGCTGTACACAGACATCTGATTTTTTTTTCACATTCCTCAGGGAACTGCACAAACCTTTGCTGAGAAGTGCTTCACACAGGGAATGCAAGAGAAGCTCTCCCCGATGGCCACCAAAGAGAGGATTGCCCAAAACCACAAAGAGCTGATTCACATTGCAACAATTCCCTCCACCAAAACAAGGCTGAAAATTAAATTCCTGGTCCTGCCAGCAACCCACACAGTACAGGCAAACACCCACCTCTGACACAGCGTCAGCAGGATAAGAGAGCCCACGTTCACCAGTAAGCTCAAAGCTGTGCTTGCTGCAGTGCTCTGTAAAGGGGTCAAATCCAAATGAAACTTTGTCCTTGCCCTTCATCACCAGGATGCAGATGACTGCAGCATAAGTATGGGATGACAGACAGGACGCTGGCAGCCTCACCAGAGGCACAGCTACCAAAAGGAGCCCCTCCACTACCTACCTAGCACTAATGAACACCCAAAGCATAGCACAGCCTACACAAATACCTGTAGCACTAATCCACTGCTGAAAACCACTGCAGTCATTCAAAGGCACCTCTGGTTCTCTTGGCCCGTGGGATTAGACGCTACTGCTTGGGTGCTCCTCCAGAACACAGGCACTGACACATAAGGCACAACTCAGACCTACACTATGCATTATCCATTTCCATAGGCCAACTACAGGGCCATCCAACATAATCCTGCATTTAGAGAGCACAATTTGCTGTATTTCGATCATACACCTAATTCATAATTTTGAAATATTTGGGGATGGGAAGTGGGGGAGGCTATGCTAAATAGCTTCTTGTCAGAAAACAGATTCAAATTCTTATTCAAACAGCTAAGGACAAGACCCACTCAAATCCATCCTCTGCCACAGAAATTTCACTTGGTGAGCTGCTCTGCATAAATCTGCACATAACACACTTTTCCAGCAGGCAATATTTTGTAAGGCTTAGTATCTGACAGATACAGCCCTTTCAATGAAAACAGGATGAAACTGTCATCATTACTTGAGCAGACATCACCGACAAAAGGAAATTTGTGCCTGAACTGTTGCTGCAGAAATATTTCAGGCAGTATTTTTTCAAAGAGAATATAGATCTGGAGGGACATTGCCAAGGTTTTAAAGATCAAAACATGTGACTTGCAATGTTATAATTGGATGGGAACAGTCCTCCAGATCTGAAACATCGGGTTTGGTTTGGTTTTTAAATCAAGCACCACATTTGCAGGATTTCTGTAGGACCTATACATCCCGGCGTCTGTTTCCCCCACTTGGTAACAGTGAGCTCTGCTGACAGAGCCAATGAGTCCAACAGGGGTAAACAAATCCCTTCTGACATGACAGTGTGTTACACAGTCAAACACTGCAATTCACATGAAAAAAACAACAGACTGCTTCAAATCTAACTCTATTGGAAATGCAGGGTTTGCTTTAAACTCCCATTTGCCAAACAAGGAGCGGAACAATTACCCATTCTCTTAAAGCAGCACGACTGAAACAAATGCAGTTCTCAGCCCATGGCAGTATACAAGGTAAAGTAACCAGCAGGAACCACGCTCTCTCCTTGCCAGGATAAGGGGTCATGCTCCAGCTCGTAAGCAGAGCAGGACTCCTGCCCAGCTGTCTGGAACAGGGTTGGCCAGGTCAAAGGCCCATGCCCTCCTGCAGTGACCCACCACTTAGCACCTTCACTGTGTTGCACTCTCTCTTTCTCCTCCCCTGACCATTCAAGGCCCCCGTGCCCTATTTTGGGAGGTAACAAACAGCATGGAGGAGCCCCAGACTAGCTCTCCTCCTGCCAGGAGCACGTCCCATCATGTACCTGAAACCAGCCTGGGGCCACTGCTGGGACCACAACCAGGTTTGGCTGTGATGCTCTTGGGAACCTCACAGACATCTGACTCCTGCGACAAGGGTCCTTGAATCTTTCCCTGATGTCACCCTGCAATAAGTGCCTGACCAAGGCAGCAGGATCCCCAGCTGTAGAAAATATTTGTGTGATCAGTGTCACCTGAGACACGACATCATGGCCTCCTTTGCCCTCTAGCTTGAAGTGGCCATCCCAGATCACCTCTCAGGCAGTCAGCTCCCTTCAGCTGTCACAGGTTTCACTGCTGCAGAGACACCTGATGTCCTTGGCCCCACAAGCGGCACAGCCAGGACCTCCAGCATCCCTACGACAGACCTGCTTGCATTTTTGATCAGTGAGGAAGAAAAAAATCAAAGGAAATAAAAATGAGCTCTGATTATTTTTAGTTCTGTATAGCCTGTCAGTACCAAGACAAAAAAATAAAGATGACTGAAGAGAAAAAATACTGCAGGACTAAGAAAATGTTGCTCTTTTAGCAGAATGTTGGAAAATTTAAAAAAAAATCTGTTCTGTTTTTAATGAAGAAAAATCTCTTGTTTTCTCTTACCCCATGCAAACCAAAATGAACCAGCACTTTGTCATAGACGTTAGAATAGCAATTTTTTTTAAATCATCCTTTTTCCCCTAGGAACATTTTGCCAAAATGAGTTTCCAAAAGAAAAAAAGCTTGTATCAAATCCTTTAGCACAGGTCTAAAAGTCAGTTATTTGTTTCTGGATAGGATAAATAAACCCAAGGATTTTGTACCAAACCTGCACAAAACACTACACCTATAGATTCCTAAAGAGACACTGCTCCCTAATTTTACCTCTAGGCTGAAACACAGCCAAACACAATACAGACTTTATCTAGAGTCATGAGGAGAAAACGAACTAACTTCTCTACGGTAAGCCAAGTAGTCGCTCAGGAAAGGAAGGCATGTGAAGTGCTACAAAATACATTCACCTCGCTGATTTACAACTCAAAAACCTCAGCTGACAGCAAAAAGCCACCTCCCCTTCTGCAACGCCTTCTTATCCTCTCTTTCTTTGCCCTCCCCAGAGGCAAAGCCCATTACTTGGCTCGTCAGGATGAGGTTCAGTCTCTGCAAGAGGCACACTGATAACTCAAAACAAAAGCAAAAAAACCACTGGGTGTTTTATGTGTTTCATGTGAACATAACCACGACCCTGCAAGGCACCGCCATCCTCAGCGAAGGTCCCCACGCCGCAGCGCGGTGGCACCAGCTCTACCCACTATGCCAGCAGCGCCAGGCACCAGCGTGCAAATGAGGCCATGGCATGACACTGGCTGTGCATGGTGCTGGCACCTCTCACCTCAGCACCTGCTGCTGCACACAGCCAGGCAAATTCCAGATCTGGCTACACGTGCACAGAGGGTAAAATGACAACACTGACTTCTTGCTAACCCATGTTTGGGGCTGTTCAAAGAGTCAGTGCCATGGATAGATCTCTCAGCCCACCAAAATTATAAAGATGACACAGTCTGCTGAACTCAGGCTGGTCTTTTATTGACTGTAACTCATGGCTGGGACTCACCTACTGCAAGCACACCCTCCCAATGCTGGAAAGATGGAGAAAGCAGAGCCTTCAAACACATTTGGATAAATGAATGAGAACATCTCCATCAGAATTTCCAACACACAAACATTTTTGAAGGGGAGCTTTTTGACATGGATACCTTCTATCCAGAATACCAATACTCGCATCTTTGTAGGCAGCATCTGCCCTGACTTGGCTATTAAGTTTCACAGGCATTTCAGGCTATCACCTTTGTGCTTTCATGCCAAGACTTCTCGTGCTCTGTTCCTGTGCTTCATTTCCTGAGAAGAGTCCCAAGTAACTGGATGATATATTCCTCCTTCTCAGTTCACTTTGTCCATGATACTTGCCCACAACAACGAGACCATTGACTGGAACACAGCTCCAAGGACGTGTCTAAGGAACTGAGGAAACAGGTGCAGATTCAGACCTATCTCAGACTACAGCAAACCTGTAAGCTCTCGCTGCAGTGGCTCCCATGATCCTCAACAGATCTCGGAGTTCATTGCAGATGTGTACTCCCAGCCTTCAGAGGCACGACTAGCTCAATGCTTCCCCAGAGCAAGTGCTTTCCTCTGCTGGAAACACTTCATGATCCAAGAGAAGTACTCTGAAACCTGGAGCTACTTCAAGCTCCAGACTATCAGGACTACCAAAAATTTACATCCTAAAGCAGTTGTCTGCCTTGTCTGCTCCCAGACCGTATGGCACAACCGACACATTATAAAAATTGTGCTAAGGGATCCTGATTCATCTAACTGTAACTCACTGAGAAAGTCATAATCAAAATATTTTTTAAACAGGCCACTGCCAAAGTCTGCAGGCAAGTACGTGTATGTTTACAAATACCCCAGCAGTCTCTATGTTCTATATGCTTTATCTGTACTAAACTAACTGGTCACAGGCAAGCAACACTGATGTGCATGCTTACCTTCAAAGCAGTGAATAAATCCAATGGATTAATTCTCACATCTAACCTGTATTTAGGGAAACATGAGCATAAAGCATGTCAGCACCTGTACAATCATTCTGGATTTGGAGATTCAGATTCACAGATGTGCTAGCAAAGGTGCCTTAAAATCAATTCTGGTCACTCTTTCAGCACCTGGAAATCCCCACAGACAGTGGTGCTGAAGCAGCTGTCCTATCTCAAATGCCCCCACGTATTGGTTTTAGGGACTGCACACTGTAAGGTAGCAAAGTGCCCAGCACCCACTGAAGCATGCTCCAAGGCAGCTCTGAAGCATCTGAGTGCCTGGGCCAACATCTTGCATTTACACATTATCCCACATCTACAAATTCCCCAATCACTCTGCAAGCTTCATGGGTTTGACATGTCTGCTGGTAAAGCGCACAAAGCACCCTCTGCTGAGATGCACCAGACTTTTAGTAACAAATCCCAATTCTTTAGCCTTGCCTATCAATAACACACAACAGCTAGTGGCAGGAAGTAAAAAAATAACAATAATAATTTGAAAACATGGCCAACACACATTCCAGATGAGTGTCTGGGAGATTATATATTAAAACTGACATTTCCCTTCTGAATAAAAATATTCTACAAGTAGCGATTTTGACCTTCTGCAAAAGACAAGAATTGCAAAAAAGCTCCTTTCTGTAGGAATATGTTTTCCTCCTGTGTTCCTTGACCATTTCCAGAAGAGTGCAGTTCTTTCCTGCAGACACTGTAACAACATACACACACAGAGTGCAGGTAGTTATCAAATGACATCCCCCCAGAAATCTGCCAAAACAATACAGCATCGATAATTTTCTTCCATGGGAGAAAGGTGTGCCAGTCATGCCTCTTCCATTTCTGTCCTCAACCCATTCCTGTAACGATAAGATATCAATACAAACCAGCTCTGACAAAATGCTCCCCTTCATGGAAGTCTGTCCCACCTGGCTGTGGATCTGGTTTTGAATGCATGAAAGGTCCTGTTGCCCTCTGGACCTCCAGTTTGCCCATGTGTCTTAAATAACTGTTTACCTTGGTTCCACCTTAACAGTTACACAAAATGAAAGAAGACTAAAATAGTCCAGCTAGCACGTGACAGCTGAGTCAAACACAATGGTCTCTTCCAAAGTGTTATAAATGTCTTCTTGACCTGGAGAAGAAAATACATCAGACTGATCCCAAGAAACAGCTTGTCTGCAAAATGCAATATGCTTGTACGCATCACTTGTACTGTTCATGATCTCTGTACTCATCCATGTCCACATCTGAATCAAAGAGAGAGTGTCCAGTGTAATCTGTGTCAGGCGTTTGAGAAATACTGTTCCCTTCTTCGTCAAATGTTTCTGTCCTTGAATAAAAACTGAAGTCCTGCAAAGGGGAGTAAGTCTTGCTTGCTTCGCTGCTTTCCTCAGATTCATAAAGAGTGTTATCATCATCATGGTGCCATTCTGGCCAAAATTTCCTCCTTATTCTTTCACAATACATAGCGAGGTTAATTAGTTCACCTGCAACACAGCACAACAGATTCCAGTAAATACATCCAGTCAGTAATGCTCTAACACACCTGCTGATGCAGAAACACATTAGCACTATTTGGAAACAAACTGTGCAGGTTCCTTCCAAAGAGGTTTCAAAATGCCAAGATCCCATCAACCCTCTCAGCAACTCTGTTTGCAACTTTCATGTAACTTAAAGCACGTATTATTAACCTATATACAATAAAAAATGTTACATTGGAATGAATATAAATGCATGTAGCAAAATAATTATTCCAAATTCAACTTCTACAGAAACGAATCAAAACAAGATACTAATATTACAAATTTTTCACGGTAAAATTTTTGCTAATTTTGCAGGAACTTTGTTTTCTAAAGATAGAATTTGATCCAAATATGCAATACTTATTAAAATACAGTGGATTTAGGGTTTCCACCACAAGATGGCAGCGTTGCCCGCAAGATAAATTCACATTTTAAAGTTTTTATATGGACGCTGGCTCACTACGATGTTCCTAGCCTTAGTACGTTATGTCTTACGCTTCTGCATACATGCATGCTTAGTGTGCTTGGAGAAGAAATCACAAAAAAACCTTCAAAGAGAAAATAAATAATAGCATATTAAATAGAACGTGTATCTGAAACCTGCATTCACAACCTACACAGAATCATTCATACTGCCTGCATGTTTGCATCCATTACCATCTACTTGTTTTTGTTAGAGACAAATCAGTTCAACAAACACAGTGTTCCTTCTTGAAAGCCATGGATCCTACACATACCTCAGACATCTAGGGGAAGAATTGTATAGACAATACTTAAGGTCTCAAGTACTTTTTTCCTCCAAGTTTTAATAACGAGCGAGTCTATGCCTTCTAACTGTTGCTTTAGTAGCTCTCTTGCACAGAGTAGATCTACAAGGTCATATTCATTCCTTTTACACCTATTTCACATCTTTTTCCTCCTTAGCTCTTTCCATTTTTCATACTGCATGGTTTTATTCTGAAAAGGGACGCAAAGATACTTTCACATGACTTTAGTGCCTCACAAGAAAAGAAAAATAATGAGTGGAGGGGAGCAGTATGCTGGTTTCCAATTAATGCAAAAACACAGTGACTCCAAAGTCAGGCTGGACTTCTTTCTGTGCCCTGCATCTTCAATAACAGCAAAGCCTGTAATTTCAGTGGAACAATAACATTTGCAGTTCTACCGTCAATGAAACTACTCAGTTCAGCACAATTTGGCTCATAGCCACACTTCTGTCTTCTCATATTTAACACAGCATTCATTCCTTTGAGGTAATCAGTCTCCGCTATGTTAAACAGGGAAAAGATCAAATGCAGGAATAGAAACAATTACCATGTAGAGCATTAAAGAGAAAACAAACACCAACTTAAAGAGAAAACAACATTACAGCACACAAACACGACGTCAAAGGCAAGAACACCCTGTGATGCAGCTGAACTGCTGCTGCAGTCTTCAAATGTCCTTACAAGGCACTCCAAGTTTAAACACAGCACATGCCACCCAGAGTTTGTAATCAAAGATCAGTTAAGCTTTCTTACCTTTGATTAGCCGCTCTGGTCGAGTCCCTGGTAGTGTCCACATTGCCTGTGCCAGATGCCCAAAGACAGTGGCATCAACAGTGGAAATATTTGATCCCATAATGTACTTCTTGTCACCTGTAAGTACAACAAATATTTCTCAACTGGATGTCACTTCTCCCCAGTTAAAAAAAATAATAAAAAAATAAAATGCTTGGTTACATATTTACCCTATTTTTTTACTTAAATCATTTAGCTGAAAAGCTTCACTGGTTCAAAAAGACAGGGATTCAATGCTGAATATGGTTCAAAAGCTGCTGCTAGGGTTCAGCAGGTGAAATCCATTACTGCAGCTTCCCCTGTGCTCACCACTTCTGTAAATAGGCCAACTACAGAGCCATCACTGGTCAAGTAACCTCCTATGCTCATCACAGCTGGAAGCACATACACACTGCACTAGTTCTGTTGCATTTAAAATCTTCTCTGCGGCCAGCAGGTGCCTGAAAGCACGATTTTCTCCTTTGGTGCAAATCCAAACTCGTTCAACCATGGTCCTAAATCATGAATGTACTTGCTGAAAGAAGCTGGCCACCCTGTACTACTCATGCATCCAGATCCAGTTTCAGGTTACTCATCTGATCACACAAAGAAAATAAGTCATACCCAAAGCCTTCCTCTCCCACCATTATTCAGGCTGAAACGATGCACCATTCAGACTGGCAGTGAGTGACTGCTCAGAAATGATCTGCATGTCCAGGAAGAGCACACAGCCACAGGCAGGAGCAAACAGCTCCTCTCACACACCACCACCGCGGTGCCTCAACCTCCCAACACTGGTTTCTGCCTGGCATGGAGCAAACAAAGGCACATCAGGCACTCTAGCAGCTAAATGAAAAAGCAGCCGCTTGGGACTGGCCTGGTCCAGAGGAAGGACGTGTCTGCTCCACACCAATACTCTGGGCACCACAATGCAGATGTTTGCAGATGACACCAAGGTGGGTGGCAGTGTTGATCTGCTTGAAGGAAGGGAGGTGCTGCAAAGAGATCTGAACAGGTTGGATTGATGGGCTGAGACCAACAAGATGAAGTTCAACAAGACCAAGTGCGGGGTCCTGCACCTGGGACACAACAACCCCATGCAGCGTTACAGGCTTGGGGAAGAATGGCTGGAGAGCTGCCTGGGAGAGAAGGACCTGGGGGTGTTGGTTGACAATCGGTTGAATATGAGCCAGCAGTGTGTCCAGGTGGCCAAGAAGGCCAATGGCATCTTGGTCTGTATCAGAAACAGTGTGGCCAGCAGGACAAGAGAAGTGATTGTGCCCCTGTACTCAGCACTGGTGAGGCCACACCTCGAGTGCTGTGTGCAGTTCTGGGCCCCTCTGTATTGGAAGGACATTGAGGTGTTGGAGCACCTTCAGAGAAGGGTGACCAGGCTGGTGAAGGGACTGGAAAACAAGTCCTACATGGAGTGGCTGAGGGAACTGGGATTGTTTAGCTTGGAGAAGAGAAGGCTGAGGGGAGACCTCATCGCTGTCTACAGTTACCTGTAAGGCGGCTGTGTTGATCTCTTCTCTCAAGTGAGAGGTGATAGGACAAGGAGAAATGGCCACAAGTTGCTCCAGGGAAGGTTCAGACTAGATATCAGGAAGAATTTCTTTACCGAAAGGGTGGTCAGGCACTGGAACAGCTGCCCAGGGAGGTGGTTGAGTCACCATCCCTGGAGATGTTTAAAAAATGGGTAGATGAGTTTTTGAGCGACATGGTTTAGCGGATGATGGGTGCAGCTGGACTCTATGATCTCAAAGGTCTTTCCCAGCCAGAAGATTCTATGATGGTCCTAAGTGGCCACCACAGCACAACCAGACAGATAACTACCTAAGACAGGGAAGAAGATCGTGTTTCAAATCTACCGTTTGCAAAAAAAAAACCATACTTGTCTCCTCATCACAAGCACAAGACCTGGAGCAAAGACCGCACACAGTGCACGCAGGTGAAACACATGGTATTGCAGAGCTCAGGTTAGATGGCTGCACTGTCCCTGCCTTGGCCCAAAGTGCTATGAATTCTGTGAAACGAAGTAGACAAATCAATTATCCAAATGTAGTTGTCTCATCTCCCCAGGACATTCTTCCCCTGCCCAACATAAGCTGCCTGTAATTCCGGAGGTTATTAAATTAAATTCAGCAGGTTATTGAGAGACTTTAGAAAAACTGTCCAGCAGTGAAATGCATCAAATTCCAGAGTACAGAACAATGAATGCTATAGTGTAGCAAATAACCAGTAACAATAACCTCCTGTAGCCTGTCAGATATAATTTCAATATGAAGTGAACTCTCCCCAGCTCTTTCACAGTTGCATCAATTTGTTGTTTGAAAACTAGGTACAGAGTAGATGTTTTGTCTTTCCAGCATTTATCTGATGCCTAGCATTCATCTGTCTCAAATACAGCACAAAAATTGGTCCCAAACCACAGTTATATGACAACACTAGGAATTTAGCACCATACAACAGGGACTGAAACTCGATCTATAGCTATGTTCTGCTGGGAAGTAATACTGCCATTTCCATTTTGCTACAACTAAGGCTGGCAACAGGTGAGGGCTCTTTTGCAAACAGAGCGGTTCCCCAAGCACAACATCCCACATCTTCAGATGCATGGAAAGAAAGGGGAAGAGGAGGAAATAGACCTGTGGTTCCATAAGACTCTAAAGCCAGGGTTAAGACAGCCTTCACCGCATAACAAACACAGCCTCCATTGCACAACACAGCCTCTATGCACATTTCCTTCTACCAGTTCAAATCCGTTGCTGAAACTTCCACTGCAACATTTTTCCAGAAGACTTTCTGACAGACCAGATACCATCTCCAGTGTCTAGTTTTATGCCAGATTACATAGTGCCTGTTGCATCGAGGCTGCCGTAGTGGTAATAATCTCCAACACCTCGCTGCATCCCCTGGCTAATCCAACAGAAACGCAATCACCTGGTCACACTGGATTTGGATCAAATTTGTACTGCCTGGGAAGTGGACAGCACACAGCTCTGCTACGACGCATGCACCAGAGGATTAAAAAGAAGCTGCTTCAGCACTAGGTCAAGAAACACAAGCAAGAGACAGATTCATGAGACAAAAGGCCAGCAGGAGACTTGCATCCTTCCACAACAGTAAGTATCACAGTATCACAGTATCACAAGGTTGGAAAGGACCTCTGAGATCATCAAGTCCAACCTATAACTCAACACTAACACCAACCATCATCTAAACCATGGTACAGCCCACAGAGGCTGCCACAGGGTGTTTCAATTAGCAGAGGCTCACGTTCAGGTTAGACCCACCTCTGTGTTTCAGCTTTGAGCACCTCTGCCCTCTACAAAACATCAAATGTTTTTTGAAAGCTGGTTCAGAAAGCTGCTGGCCTGCAACTTCCCACTCGAAATCCCCATTTACCCAAAAGCCTGAGGAGGCATCAACATATGTATGGGCACTGCTCACTCACGTGCATCTTTTAAATAAAAAACAAAATATGTATTTTTATATATATTGCTAGTTTATATACTCAGCTCCCTTACTTCCTTATGCTACTACCACGCAGCAGGAAACTACTACAAGGCAAGGAAACTACATTTGTGGTCTGAAGACTGTTCAACAGAAAGCAAAATGGTACCAGCGGAGCAGGCTGATTCATCACAGGAGTTCCAATTTCCATGTTCATAAGAGATCTGGACAAATTTATTAGGGAAACAGGTACATGGGAGAAGGAAAAACAGTTCTCAGAAATTAAAAAAAAAAGGAAAAAAAAAAAAGCACCCAGGATTTGACTAGGAATGTCAAAATGAGTGTCACAAGACCTGGCAGCTGCCAAGTTCTCATTCTCTGGAAGCAGCTCTTAGAATTTAGAAGTTATTCTTGTTCCCAAGTGGACAGTCTCTGTTCAAAAACGGGGAGCATTAAATTAATCAGATATGCCTGATGACTGACAGCTGCAGTTTGGTACGTGCAGCTATTTTGTATTATAGACATCCTATTTAAGCTCTTAAGATTGCCCTCTAATTAACAGCCAAAATCTGAACTGCTTCATCTTCTGGGAAAACACATGGACAAAGCACATGCAGGGGAATCTCACAAAGATTTTTGTGCAGGCAACAGACTGGCTGACCGTGTTCTCCTTCCCCCTGCGAAACAGGAGAGTCCCCAGTCAGGCTTGAAGTCCTCATCCCACTTCTTGTCCCCATCCTAGGATACTACCTGGAGGCCACAGTTACTAGAACAAACCATAAAGAGCTGGCTGGGAAAACCTGAGCACGCTGGTGTTAACGAAAAATGAAGGCATTTATAGAAAATCAGATCAATGCACCAATAATCCAAAAGGTAAATACAATGATTCACGTAACCAGACACTGACTAATTTGACATCCATTTCAGACAGGAACATATGAAAAATATACAATGTTCAGTTGGTAATGTAGTAAAATAACAGGAATACAGCAGAAGCCCATCAAGGCTTTTTGAAGTATAAAAGGCACAAAATTCTTATCAATAATCTGGAAGTAAAAATAAAACCCCTGCTGATAATTTATGGATCATACAATTAAAAAAATAATTGATCTAGTGAAGAAAACATCTCATCCTTGAGGATTTCCAGTGATTTTTCCCACCAAAACCAAAAGCAAGACTGCTTGATTATAGCATTTACCTTCACAAGGAGATGATCCAGGCCACCCAGGGATAGAGGAAAAACTAGGAAGAGCATCTGCCTGCACGCTGGAATCGGACAAACTCCAATTTGAAACACGTCATATTTTGAACAGATTTTGATGAGGATTAACATCTGCCACCAATTACTAATGAAAGTGGTGGCACCTCCACCTACTGAAATCTCATAATTAAAACTGGATGCCTTTAAGAAAGACACGCTTCATCCACAAATAAGGAGACACAGGCCTCGAGATAGCAACCAAGCAGTCCGATTCCCAGAGATCTGTCTAGACGATTTAATGATCCCTTTGAACTCAAAACTTTACAAATCTGAGCATCAGTACAGACTCCAGAGACAGAAGGATGCAGACTTCAAATAAACAAACCAAGAGACTTTTACAGGTACCTGGGAACACATTTCAGTTTTCTCTTGAAGGCTACATCTACTCCTGGCAGACAGAGATGACTTTAGCATAGACACATCCACTGCTGCTTCACTCAGCTTGCCAGCATGGTCTAGGAAGAGCCAGGGCATTCTGCTGATCTCCCAAGTCATAGGTTGAATTTGCTCCAGCTCCTGCCCCAACGCTATTTCTCTTTGTGACATACAAGGAGTCATGCGGTGCCAACCTCGAATCTACAACAACAGCAGTCCCACAGTTAAGGGCACTTTGAGCTGGCCATAGCTCTGCAGCAGATGAGCTCAGACCTCCTCTTCTAAAATCATCTGCTCCCTCCCTTCCTCGCCAAGAAAGAAAAGGAACCTCTAAAGCTCCAAAACCAGGTCTGCTTGGAAGAGGCACTAGAATAGGTAACTTTATTTTCTTAACAAACAATATACAGTGTGAGAAAGCATTGACAGAAGAGGAGCTGTCAATATGTCTCCCCAATGCACCCATGCATCACGTCTTTTTCCTGCATTGCTCCCAAACCAGCCACTCTGGAGGCTTGTTTCAGAAAAGTTACAGAAAACTCTATACAGCCTCATCTGGACCCTTTGCAAATATCTTCCTATCTAAAACACCTCGGAAGTCCAGAAACATCTATCTTTCTTCACTTTCTCAGCAAGTACTCAGCTTCTGCCTTCTGCTGAGCTCTCTTCACCTTGCTCCCTCCATCCACTTCACACTCACCTATTCAGAGCATGTGCAATATAACCTCCCTCTAGAGTGCAGGGCAGGGAGGTATCCCTCCCAGCCTCCACTCAGCCATCTCTTTAAAGGGATCATGACAGGGAACAAAGCAGCCACATAAGTACCATCTCTCTTAGTTCCTTGTCCAAGAGATAAGCTCAAGGGAAGCAACAATCTGCCCCAAACCAGCTCCTCAAAATACACATTTTACCCAGAAGACCAATATAGTTAGCTCTCAGCAGACTGGAAAGGGAGAAGCACAATGTAGTCAGTTCTGGTGAAGATTTCAGCCTGAGCCACACAACAGAAATGAGGCTCATGTGGTTCTAGCTAAGCAGGGTCAACCTGAAGACTAACCCTATGAGATCCATCCACGACAACCAAGAAGCCTAAACCCACCTATTTTCCCAACACAGACCCATCTCCAACTAGCAGCTTTGAATAAAGCTGCTAACACCAACCTAATACAACGAAGTCCAACTCATCAAAATAACATCCGTAAAGGGTTTTCCAACGGCAGACTCATAATGATCTATCAAACAGCCACGAGCCTCATGAAGAAAAAATGAGACCGTTCCCCAAAAAATAAAAATAAGATATTTCATTTGCAAACTAAATACTATTTCTTTCTAAATTTACACAGTAAAGTGTTCTTCCAAAAATGACAGCCCACATTCTGCTCCTCTAGATACACATATCCAGTGCTCAGACAAGAAAGCCACTTACTCCTCTAGAGACACAATTTGGTAGCAAACAGCAGGGAAAGAAACACTGTCCCTTCCAGAGCTGGGTGGCACTGAACGACAGCAGGAGCGTGGACTCTACCTACTGACAAAATGAGATTATTTGTGCACACGATCAAGCTCCCAGTAAATATTTGCAGTTGATTTGGGCTGTGAATAAACAGAATGCATGTAACTTGCTGTACGTTACCCAGAAGGCCTGCTAGAGTCCGCATGTCCTTCTCCATCAGCGTGTACATCTCCTCCTCCGAGAAGCGGCCAATGCCATGGCCGTACATTTCCCGCTTCACGATTCCTTTGGTCAAATGGCAGAAGATCCACTTCAGTAAGTCACTGAAGGGGCCAAAAAGCGAAACCATCTTTTGCGTCTCGTGAAGGTTTTCCACCCATTGGCAATAAGTTAAAGTCCTAGAAGGATGTAAACATAAGTTACAGCAGTGCAATATCCAAACAGACCATGGCCACCCTCCAAAGTCCAAAGTCTCACACAAAGGTTAGGCAGAAGCTTTCTTAATGCTAAATGCTCACAGGCCTGATGGAGAGGTAGTTTCCAGCAAAGAGTAGATCCTAATGCAACTCAAAGTGGCAGCACAGAAAACTGACGTCGCGATACTCAGGCAAACCATTCACGCTTATTGCCTCAGCAAATCATGACTCACTTCAAGAGAAAAATAATATTCACATTGAAATATAAAATAAAAGCTGCACAATTCTGCTAACCTCAAATAACAAAACACAGTGCCAAAAGGAATTATTAGCTGAAGAGAATTCACTGCACAGACCTGGGGAAAACAACAACGAAACAGCCGACAAAGAAAACAATCTTTCCCACCAACCTGTTCTCCTTGCTTTCTATACTACTGAAACTTGGTCAGGCAGTAACTTTGCCTCAACGTAAACACTGTAGCACTCATTTTTCAGAAGATTTCTGCTCTCCTCAGACACTGACAATAACACAATCTTTTAAAAATAAAATCTAAAAAAATGAAGACATGAGGGTTATTGCATTGGTTTTCTCCTGGAGTTTTTACTCTCTTCAAAATGTTGGTTTTATGGGAGAGACATTTCTAAGGGACTCTTGTATTTCAGGTTGTAGTTCAGCTTTATTGAATGGCAAATATATTATTTGAAAGGTCTTTTTGTAAAAATTTGTCTTACCAGATGAAATCTTTGTTCCTACATAAATTTTTGTTCTTTACTAATATTGTAGGCAAAGAAAAAAACATTTGTTTTGACTTATGAAAAAAGAAACATTACCCTCTTTAACATCTAGCACCTTCTGACATTACAAGGAAACCAAAAAGACCATATGACTTTTGTCACCAAGTTCCAGGGATGTTGGAAAAGTGCTAAAGACATCTCAAAGTAGATATGACACATGTTAAGAAGCCAACAGCATCTCAGAAACACTGGGAGTTGATACTAAATTCTATTGTGTTCCAAACTGAAAAATCCAGAAGGGGATTTACATATTTGATAACTTATGAAAACAGGCTCATGGAGACCTGAAAAACTAGCAAATGTAGATCGAAAAATTGAAAGAACAAAAGCTTCAAGTTCATGTCCTCAATTATATTACATACTAACTTAATAATCAAATGTTTTCATTTCCAATATGATCAGAGCTTCATTTTCCTAGTTTGGAATATGACTACAGCTTTGTCATTATACATATATCTAAGTGCACATAAATTTCCTTAGTGGTGGTATGGATAACCTAATTCAAGAAAGAAAAAAGAAGAAAACAAAAGCAGTATGGAGAACTCCCATGAATTTTTTTTCAAGGTATGTTTTATCAAATTCCTGTACATCAGAAAAAGAAGCTGAACTCAGCACTACCATCAGGGAACAACTACGTTTACACCACAAAAATGTTCTAATCTTTAAGTTTCTACAGATTTTTTATTTGAATTACTAACAATAAGTGGTAAAAGGAGAATATTTGGCATCACGGCTGAAAAAGCATCCACTTACAGCTCAGACTTAGAATGAATGCTCTCAAGAGAGCAGGTAAAACACATTTTAATTCTATTTAAAACTGTCCACTGCAGGGCAATGTCTTCTGCTCAAACTGATTTCATTAAAGTCAGCAACAGTGAGGCACGTGCAGGATTTGCTGCAAATGCATGAACACTAAAGAACAAAAATGCATGTTATATTTCTTATCGCCTTTGTCCTCAACAGGTGTCTCCACAACCTCTTGCACTGTATTAATATGACAAAAGCATCGTGCTGACATTCACACGCTTCAGTACCACTCTTCTACACAGTAATTGTTTTTCAAAAGTGATGGATCAACGCAAGTCACAGGGCTGGTTTCAGTACACAAAGCCTGATTTAGCGAGAGGCATCAGCACAAAAGGGGGAACGTGAAGCCAGCAAGCACAGGAGTAAACAATTACTGAACTCCAGAAGTATTAAGTTTGGCTAGAAGATGCAGTGTGAGACTGCCTTGCTCCAGGAACAAAGGTAAAACAGGATTTCAGAAAGACAGAAAGACTGGGCTAACAGCATAAGGGCCGCTCCATACAGCGGAATGTTTCAGTAGTCACATCTCACAGGCCTGGGAAAGGACAAAGTCCCTTGTGCAGAGACAGCTCTGAGTAGGAAGAAAAACTCTGGTCTTGATGCAAACACTGGGAAACAATTACAAATACTATCTGTATCTGTAGTTTATTATTTATTACTTGAATAAGCCAAGAAAAACCTGCTCTCCGAGAGCACTGTTGTGTGTCTCACTGCAAAAACCTGCCTTCCCCAACATGGACATGACCAGCGTAACCCAGAAACTTCACAACATAACTTAGTTGCTTTAGGAGAACAAGCTTGGCCATGGAGAGGGACACCAAGAAAAAAAAAGACAAAACGAAACAGAAAAAGAGAGGAGTCTCTTCTGCAACATTTTTTAAAAGTCACCCCAGTCACACAAGACTAACTCAGCCCTATGGACTTGCCATCACTCCTGATCACTCCAACCACACCAGTGAGCTGGCAGTGCACCAAGAATGATCAACCACATTGAGGAAGTATTTAATTTCACAAGACAGGATGAACAAGGTTTTTCTACAAAGCTAATTAGCCTACACTTAAAAGCAAAAATATATTTTCCTAGCGCTTATTTGCTTGCTCTGGGGGAGAACGTCTTTGCGTCTGGAAGAGGCAGAGATCAGATGAAATGTTTAACGATTATGACAGCAATGCAGGAAGAGCAGGACTGCACAGGATTTAGATGATCCTGCTTAGGCCAAACTGCCAGGAACAATCTTAAGACATCTGCTTGTCACTTTGAACGAGTAAAGTTGTCACATGTCCCAAATCTCAAATTTACATGAGCAGCTAAATAGACAACCAGAGAGTCTACTCCTAAAATTTTATGGTTCTGAGCATGCAAAGCAAAGAAACAAGCAGGTTCAGAAGCACAGAGACAGTTAAAGGCACTTTTAAGTCTGGCTTTGCAAGTACTTTGTAAAATAATTCTGTTCAAAGGTTCATTAATCTGTGCTTCCTTATCAAAACACGCTCCTCTGCATTTAATCCCACCTACCATCCCTCTGCTCACACTGCATTACTAGAGTATTATTGTCACAAAATGCTAGAAAATGGCAAAAATCAGGTAGTCTACATAATCCGCTTCAGCATAACTATACATTTCAAACTACAGTTAGTATTTACAGGATGACATAATTATTTTAAATATTGGCCTGAACTGAGCATTTTGGGAAACATTAACATACCCATTCGTGCCAGCACATCTGTACAAATCATAGAGTATAAATAAAACAATAAGGCATTAAAGAGCAATGCTGCAGGGGTGAAGTAAATGTGAAGTCTAAATGTATCAGCAGCTTTGGCCTCAATACATAAATCAGGAGAGGAAATGAAGAAAGTGAGTCATCAACAGCAGCTTGCTTGATTATCCCCAAACTGTCTGAACATCAAGGTAAGTGGGAGGTTTTCACAAGGATGTGAACTGGGAGTTATTTCTCCTATCTGGACGTGTGCAGAGTGGAAATTCTTGATATACAAAAGGATTATAACAAATTCATTCCACAACCAGCCATAGAAACCCCACCTGCTGTGCGCTGTCCCAGAGACACTGGCTTTTAAGCTGCTAGTGGCATTCAAGCCTCATCATTGTTAATAACAGGAGAGACATTGCTCTTGTAATTGGCTTGATGTTTTTAAGACATATTGATATCATAAACATATTTTATGTTTAATACGTCGCAAGTCTGAATACCTACCAAAGTCAGATTCATTTGTATTCTCATACCACGCTTTTCCTGTCCTTCAAGCACTCATCACATATATGATGTGTACATGGTTTTCTTAAAAGACAAAGCAAGAAACTAGTTAAATATGTATGTGGGTGTGTATATATATACACATATACACTTATAATTCACTGATGCTGTGTTTGACAATACAGCTTAACCAATCTAATGAGTTAGTTTGGTTAAGCTGCATATTCAAGGCTTTAGGTTTCCCACTAAGCACATTAATGTAACAGACCTGAGATCTTTCTTCTGAGATTAAAGCGTCAGAAAGCACCTCACAGCGACTGCTAGCCCTCCAGTGCCAGGAGGTGCCTGGTTTGAGTGCCAGCAGTGCTGCTGAGCCCAGCCTGCCAGCACCAGGAGGACATGAGAACCTGACATCCTCCAGTCGATCACACAATCCCACAAATGGGCTGCAGATACACCAAAAACTCAATGCATCCTGAAGGTGACTTTGGATGCCCCACAGTTCTGAAGGCCCACAGGTCGCTGCAGGCAGCAGAGGTGACTCAGGGCAAGCCTTCAGCAGATGACAGAGGCCTGCACCAGATTCAGGATATGGGGCGAGAGTTATAAAATCGGTCCACTCCCATCTCTTCCCTGCTGATTCAGCCCAGCACCCATTCAAGTTAGCAGGCTTTTTTTCTTCTGCTGATTTAAAGATAGCAAAAGCCTAATAGTTGCGGCATTCCCCAGGGACAGGAGCTCCAGTGCCAGCTCCAAATCAGACTCATGCATCTCAGAGATATGCTATAATGCTGGCATAAAATTAGATACACTCACTTGCTGCCTTTTCTGCCCGAGCCCTCTCAGGCATTGAAGCCTGAAGTGGAGGCAAGATGTCTAGCAGCAGAGATTCACAACAGCCCTGCACTGCTTTCAACTCCAGCCAGAGCAGCAATTTCCACCTGTAACAGGCATTAATTGGGGAGGATGAGCAACTACCGCAGCAAAAGAAAAACGTTTCGGGAGGAGACGCTGAGCACTCACCAAGATTAGCTCCATCCGGAGACAGCACACCACAGGATGTACTTCACTTCTTTGTTTGACAAATGTACTACATATTACTTATTTATGATGAAGCTATTTGCATGCTGCTGACAATGACACGGTATGAACCACATCTTACATCACTGCTTTGGAGACTTGATTTTATAGACCTTATTCTGCAGAAAAGCGATCACTGTTACGAATTCCTCACTGTGGGATTTGAGGACACCATGAACAAACCCTCAGCTTCTGGAGGGAAGTGGGTAGGTTCAAGGACCGATGTGAAGGGATCCACAACCACAGATGAAATGCTGCCAGGGATAAAGGTGGTCCTACACAGGAAAGCTTGATTTCATTCCAGTGTAACGATAGGATGGTCAAAGTTGTTATCAAGGAATTACAGCAGTACAACTGTGATGTCTTACAGCTCAGGCTTTGCCTAAGTACAGAGAACTAGCACAGTGTAACCTCATCAACACAGCAAGCCTCAGGTACAGCCACAGAGCAGGGACATACACTAAGACTTACAGTTGGCTGTTCTACTACACTGCAGCAACAATACATGTCCTAGGAAAACTAAACTCTGTGACTAACTGGAAACACAACAGGGATATACAGCCAGGCATGCACAGCTCTATTCTTGCTTGGTCTAGCTTTGCCCACCCATTTTAATGTCACCTCCCTGAGTCAGTGCCCAAATTTGCAGTACCTGACCCCTATGCTCCCAGACGTCATGTTGAGCAGTGTGGAGTCAGCTGAGATGGAGCCTGGATGGACAAACAACAGCTTCACAGAATAAAGCACTATTTGTAACTGAGACACAACAGCACTAGGTTTGTCACCAGTAATGCTACATTTAAACCACAAAACAATCAACACTAAGGCAAGGAGAAGGAGCATTAGGGGATTAAAATGTCTCATCTTCCCTTTGGCAGCTATAATAATTGAGGGCATGAAACATAAAAAAAATTAGATTTGCAGGCTACTTCAGTCAGATTTGAGGCTATGGCACTGCAGATGGATATAATCGGTGAAGGTCACATTTTTTGGAAGGCAGGGATTACATTTCTAAACTATATCATTTAAATCTGCCTACTGAATGCTAAAACTATTGCCAGGAAACACTAAAAAATATTCGAAGAAATATATGTACACATGCTGCTGCTCACTTTTGATCACAAGGTGAAAGCAAAAACAAGCAAATGCATTCTGTTTTAAATCACACATCATTTTGAAGAAAAAAAGTGCAAGAGGAACACAAGTCTTAGTACAACAAGGACTTAAAGGCCGGCTAGAAAGCAAACTGCTCAGAGAAAGCCTTTTGTGCCAGCTGAAGCAACCAGTGCAGTATTCAAGATGCCATGTTCACCTGCTACTTCTATGAATACAGACTGAAAAGGGCACTTAAAAAGGAATGAAATATAAAATGAGGGGGAAATCAGATATTATTTCCAGAGGTGTCAGTCAATGCAAAAAGTAACAGCAATGTTATATTTATGTTTTCCATTCATACACATAGTTCAGCTCCCCAGGATACCGTAACTAATACTGTATCCTATCTACTGGAAGCGTTGTCAATAACACATTAACAGGAGTATATCATGTTACAGGAAAGGCAAAAATCCATATTGTAATTGCACATACAGATAATCAAAATCAACAACTATAATAACACAATATTCTGGATTCACTAGAAATGCTGAATTTGTTCTCCTGCGCGCCTCAAACCACAAACGTCTTCAGTCATCTTGATTTTTTTCTCTTTATTAACAAGGCTGTTTCTATTCAGAGGTCACATGAAATGGGACAGAGGAACAGCCCACTGCTGCTCCCTTCTGCAAAGTTGCAAAGGGCCAACTCCTTATCTTGCTTACACAGCACGACAACTTTTCAGGGGACTTACTCATCCCCAGCTCATACTATATGCACACAGAAGCAGCAGTTTTCTAAGATAAAGAGTTGTGAAATTAATAATTGGGTACCCAAGCTTTCTGCAAAAGGAGATACGCATTCCCATCCAGGCACAAGCGCAGGGGCAGGTCTGACAGCAAAAGAACATAGCCAGCTCTGCCATGCACGCTTACCAGTATAAGTGCTCCTCCACCATTTTGGTCACAGCTCTGGAAACAGCTCTTTCATGAGGACCAAGGTGTTTATTTAAATTCACTCCGAGCTTCTCTTCCAAGAAGTCAATAATGAACTCAGTGCCAGACACTTTCTTGTGATTGTATTCAATCCAAGGCATTTTCCCTTGGGGGGAAAGTTTTCCATCAAAATAGTTCTAAGAAAAAAAAAGCAAGTAAGCAAACAGACAAAAAAAAAAGGCCCTTCAAGTTCTGTTTCAATGAGAGTAAAGCTTTTAAAATATTCTTCTGTGTTTTTAAAGGCAACATTATCCAACAAATGTGGGTTTCTAAAATTAATACTCTAGACTACTAGTAGCTGTTCAATAAGTGCAACAGCTTTACCCTGTATGACAATTCAGATTAAATTATTTCCAGGTCCTGCAAGGTGTTACACACTTCTATGTTGAATGCCACATGATGTACTATTATTTAAGTATTCAAGTCATTTAAGGGATTGGAGATGCTCAGATGTCCCAGAAGACTGGGTTAGTTACTCTAAAGAAGTTTTCAATCACAAGATTGACACCTAAATTTGGCTCTTGCACAGAGCAGCATTTTTCACATTGAAAGTACTTTAAAAAGATTAATTCACTACCCATCTCAGACACCTGTGTTACCTCCAAAGATAAAACACACACAATTACAAGTGTATAATGAAACACCTATCATTTGTTCACTGGGCAGAATGGAAAACTGCCTTTACACATGCTTCTGCAACTTCATAACTTGGAAATCACATACATTTACAGACACACTTGTTAGAACTGGGCCTCCAAGAGCCCAGCAGCAGTTGAGAACTAACGCATTACTGAATACTGTTACATCTGCTCAGCGTAGCACTCAGGTAGAAGTATCCCTATTTTACAACTGGAGAGGTGAAACAGAAATTAGAAAATCCATATTGCATCCGACAAGAAAGACATTGGGAGGCTGGAATGTGTGCAAAGAGGACAACAAAGCTGGTAAAGGGTCTGGGACACAAACTTTATGAGGAGTGGCTGAGGGAACTGGGGTTGTTTAATCTGCAGAAAAGAAGGCTCAGGGGAAACATCACTCTTTGCAACCACCTAAAGGAGGTTTTAGCAAAGCAGGTGGCAGCTTCTTCTTTCAAGTGACAAGACAAGAAGAAATGGCCTCAAGTTACACCAGGGGAGGTTTAGATTGGATATTAGAAAAAATTTCTTCACCAAAAGGACTGTCAAGCTCTGGAACCGGCTGCCCAGGGAAGTGCTTGAGTCACCATCCCTGGAGGTACTTAAAGGACAAGCAGATGTGGCACTTAGGGACATGGTTTAGTGTTGAACTTGGCAGCATTACCTTTATTGTTAGACTTGATGATCTGAAAGGCCTCTTCCAACCTAAAGGATTCCGTGACAAACATGAGAGGAATTGCTGCTTTTCAAAACATTAACAGACATTTGACTCCAATTCTCTCTTACTTCTGAAGGCAGAGAAGATGCAAGGCAGAACTTTCTCCCTTTCTTGTGATTCCCGTCCTCGCATCCTGTTATTTAAGGAATGAAAAATCCTAGCTCAGAGAGCCAAACTGTAATGACTCACAATAAAGGCTCTGCACTCAGTCTCCAGCAGACACTCTAAGCATTTCAGGATCTAGCTCCTAATTGCTGAAGTTTAGAGTTAGCACTTTTGGACTGACCTGTTTGGGTCTCAAGTATTTACCCTTCTTGAATCCACTAAAGAGGGATTAAGATCCTCTTGTGGCAAGAAGCACACACCACAACACATCTCCTGCTCAGTCTGAGAGCACAGCATCCTGGCTACAGCTCAGAACACGGATGTGCAATGCACTACGAACACACGGTCATTCCTGGAGGCTCTTCCATTGTGGATGAAAACAGATGCAATGGGTAACACTGCTGGGAAAACAATGCCTTCTGGCTGTAGTCTTTTCTAGGATTTCTGCCCAAGTAGCATGGTAGGGACACCAGATTGTAGAGTGCCTCATCTCCTGCATCCCTGCATAGGTGAATAAAGTATATCAATCTACCCCACATGCACGTGGAGGTGACATCGGGGTTACTACTCTGGTCCATGGAAGAAACTTCAAAACTACCAAACACCTGAAACTGAAAGGAAAGCACTGCCCCATCCTTTCACCTTTCAGACCTTCTGTTCATCAAAAAGGCTCCTTCAGCACTCAGACTGACTGATAGGTTTCCATAATTTTTCATTATGAATTTACTACAGAAGCATAAGCTTTTCCTGGAACTACATAGAGTGGCTATATGGTACTGAGCATTGATGGCTTAATCTTTGTTAAGCCCTTTCAGTGCGAGATTTCCCTTCTTGTGCACAAACACTGATGTGTTTTGCAGAAGAGCTGAAGGTGTGTTTACTACATATTGCAATGACTGTAGTCCACATCATCTGCAACCCAGAAAAGCAGCAAGTACTTATTATTCAACTGCACATTCTTCATGCACATACATATAATAAATATAAATACATTGCATAAAAACCTGTTAGCACTGCATTAACATTACACTCTCAAAAACACAAATGAGAGGTAAAGTTCTTATAGGAAAGTTGGTTTACCTAAACTTAAAAAAGCGTTCTCAGGATTTTCATGTTTCACACAGTTAATCAAACAAAACAGGAAACATCTTTCAATGACCTGAAAAAACCTTAAATCTCTTGATAAATCTGTTACACTATTCTTGTATCCACTGTTCTCAAATAGGTATTTTCAGGCTTGAAACCTCAGTATCCTGAAGGTTGCTACTAATTACCATCAAATATTTATCAATTTTCCACTTAAAAATTGTTCCAGTTGCAAAGTAGGGAACAGCTATGGTATTATCACTATTAACTGAACTGCAGCCTGCAAAGCAACAAGATCTCCCCAGAACCTCATTTACAGGGAATTCAGAAACAGAATGCCATAGGGCACTTCTAGGATAATTTTATAGCACTATCCAGAAGAAATCAGGTTCCATATTTTCAATTACTGCTGCTTATGCTTTTACTTACATCTCTTCCCAAGAAGACCACCATCTTCACAGACCTGGCATGAAAACAGCACATTTCTGCTACTCTAATTATTTATCAGATTACATAAAGGCTCAGCTCTTCATATTCATGAGGGAATCAAGGAACACCCAAAAGATCTCCACAAGCATCCAGAACGGGCTCTTTCAACGTAACATTTATCAAGAAAAGCATCATCAAACACCTTGAAAAAAACAGCTTAAGGTACTAGGACAGCCCAGCCTGGAGCGGGGGTGCTGCCTGAATTATTTTTGATGGAGAACTTGCACCTTGAAAGGCAGTTTTAAGAAAACGTAAGTACATTACAAGACTGCATCTGTTGGAAGAAATTCAGATGAGGGTAAAGTAGGAACCTGTCATCCAGTTCCACTTCCCATATGCCATTAAAGCATGTTGAGTAACACACAGCATGTCATTCAATAGTTTGGTGCATATAATAATGTATAAAAACAAAGAATCAAAACAGTATAAAAGAGGTCTGACCACCTGCTGCCTTTTCATCACACTGTTTCACAACCTGACTCTCTGGGAAGGTGATGACTACAGAAAGTCTCTGGAGGCCAGCACCACTTGCCACCCAGAGCGCCCCATCACGGCTCCCACCTGCACGCAGAGAAGTGTTTCCTCCTGCACCCAGCTGTACCTCCCCCACACACCCACACCACTGCCCACTGGAGAGAGGGGACAATCAGATGTCTCTGTTGCCTACACCATCCTACACATAACACAGAACAAAATAACACTCTTCCCAGAGTCCAAGTACATAGGAAAGATCATAACTTCAGTAAAGGGCAGCACTGCTGACTGGCTCCTCTTCTGCTGCCTCCTGCTCCTCTGCTGTTTAATCCCACAGCAGCATCCGCACCTTCCTCCTGTCAGAGCTGAACACAGCACCATACTCCTAACACAAGGACAGAAACAGAATCTGCCTCTTTTGGAAAGCAAGCTGTGTCCTCAGACCGTAAGCTTTGGTCCACCAAACTTACCTCTGAAACATTGTATAGTGTCAGTAACGACACAAATATTAAGCCCACATAAGCCAGTACAGCTAAAAGCAGCAACCTGGCACTCTCAGCACCCACGGGATCCGTTCCTGCTCATGCAGTATGGCACGTGTGGAACTGAGATGGGTTAAAGCCATACAAACTAAACCTTCATGGCTCCAGCTAGGCTGGCTTTGGCTCAGCCTGATCTGCCACAGAAAAATACATGCAGGAAGGGACAAGAGGGAGCCACCAGCCACTGAAAGTAGGACTGTTCTCTTGGTGGTCCTACTGACCCATGCCAGCTCAGAGTGCTCACAGCTAACAAGTAAGGAAGAGAGAGACGCAACACAGAAGCAATGCTGACCATCAGTACAGAGAATAAACAGGGGAGGATAACTCTCTGGAAACAACTCTCTCTTCAAAAAGCTGTGCAACTCACTTCCACCCAGCATTACCTGTCCAAACTACTCCATTCTGAGTCACAGAAATGTGCAGCATTATCATTTAGAAGTGACCATCTCTTGTCACAATCACCTTTTATACTGCAGCTTTCTTGAACAATTCTCCACCAGAGCTCTGATCACTGCAAACCTCTGAAGCACATCAACTGCCATTAGAAAGGAAACAGATCTCAACAAAATAGTTTTCCCTTCAAACACAGAATTTCTGCCCAAATTACTCTGGGTGGAAAAGCAATAAAACACTAAGCCCTCCTGCTCCAACAACACGTTTAAACTTCAGTATCATGCAGGTTCTGTAAACCTAAATGAGGAAAATACATCCTGCAGGACAGAAATTTCCCTCTGTCCTGCAGTGAAGCATCTGATTCAAGTACCATAATGAACATTAAACTCAGGTTTTTAAAGACTCAAGTGAAATTTGGTTTTCTTTCACTTTCAACGTAAAGGAGTTAAATCACATATGAAACTGAATGAATATCAACCACAAATGTGTAAAAAAAAAGAAAAAGCTGTGGTATGTTTGGTTTTCCTCTGTAAAAGACTGGAAAACATAAACACAACATTCTCCCAAACACCTTGGTATGCAGCAGTAAAAAGTGACTTGAACCCATGTGGCATGAGCATGCAGCTTACCCACAGTTCAGTCTCTTTCAGACAACGTAAAATGCCAAATTTACATCGCTTAGGAAAAAAAGAAAAGGAGAAAAAAGACATTTCTTCTACCCAAGATCCTTGTTATATTTATCAACATTCTTGTATCATCTTAACTGCACTCAATGCTTTACATAAACACAATCGAAACCTGCCCCATGTTTCAAAGGTGCACGTGTCTCATGCTCTACAGCTTGTTGACGCCACAACAGGCACCCACTAGACTCAGAGTGTCACAACTAAACCCTGATGCTAACAGGCGAGACTGCTAGATTCAAACTTCTGCTGTCCTGGCTTCATTCACCGGAGTAGTTTCAGCTTCATCCCCTGCAGGAAGATGGCACGGGATACACCCAGCAACAAGTAAGGAGTAGCTACACAGGGCCTCTAAAAGCCATCCTCTCTTCCTTCACTGTAGGGGAAACACTGGCGATGGCAGGAGAAGCAAAAGGCCAGCATGCCTTTCCAGGAGAGATCCAAAGAGAAAGCCTCCAGGAAAATAAGAAACTGCAGCTGTCTAACCTTGACTCTTTAGCAAGGTGAAATCAGAAAACCAAATAATGTTACGCTTTAGTTTTGGGGTGTTAATTTAGCGTTATATAAACTCCAGACTACTCTTCCACTTCAGGATTTCCAGCCAAGTTAGCTTCTAATATTTATTTAGCTTTGCTAGTTAAATCTAGAGCTGTTCCAGACCAATGTTATTCAAGTCATATCCTTAAAGGTTATACATCAAATTTAACTGGAGATATAAAAATGTCAGTGTACCCACCTTGTTGTAGGTGTATACTTACATCTCCCTAGGTGAGACAGATTGTGGGGGAGGAGAGAGGGGATGAATGATTGCCATTTCATGCAATTACAGCCAGCTGCAACGTAAAGGAAAAGTGAACCATGTACCTGGTAGGGTAAATCAGCCATCCTCAAGTAAGTTTCCATTTTCAGACAGAACGGAGATAAGCTTGGAACACCATTGCGAGGCCTGGAAAACTGATGAAGTATGATAGCATCTTTTGAATCAAGCTCTTCCTCCTTCCTGTCAAAAACAAAATGGAACTTAAAAAAAAAAAATAACAGGCACATGATACATGAGGACATTACATACACAAAGGAGAAATCCTGGCTGAGGCAACACACATCCTTCCTTCATGAACCGCTGCAGATTTTGGATTCCTGGGATGCAGAGCCAGCAAGGAGCACTCGGGCTACCGTTGCTCTGTTCACCCCACTGGGAGACAGTGGAAAAGAGGCAGAGCCCTGCATAAGGCCAGCACTGGGGCCACCTGTGGTGGACAGCACAGGGCACTTCTTCAGAGTCACCTCCTGTGCTGCTGCATAGAGCAAATGTGGAAAAAAGGGTTAAAATGGGAGTAAAGCGTGAAAAGGGGTTAAAGAGAGGGAGAATGTGAGGGGAAGGTTTAAAGAGAGGATGAGGAGGGAAAAAGGTTAAAGACGGGTGGGAGAGGGAAAAGGGGTTAAAGTGTGCAATGGGGAAAAGGGTTAATGAGAGTGGATGGGGAGAAAAGGGTTACAGAGTGTGGATGGGGGAAAAGGTTAAAGAGAGGGTGGATGGGGGATAAAGGGTTAAAGAGAGGGTGGACGGGGGATAAAGGGTTAAAGAGAGGGTGGACGGGGGATAAAGGGTTAAAGAGAGGGTGGACGGGGGATAAAGGGTTAAAGAGAGGGTGGACGGGGGAGAAAAGGGTTAAAGAGAGGGTGGACGGGGGAGAAAAGGGTTAAAAAGAGGGTGGACGGGGGAGAAAAGGGTTAAAAAGAGGGTGGACGGGGGAGAAAAGGGTTAAAGAGAGAATGGATGGGGAGAAAAGGGTTAAAGAGAAAATGGATGGGGGGAGGGGAGGAAAAAAGGGTTAAAGAGAGTGAATGAGGGGAAAAAAAAGGCGGTAAAGAGAAGGTGAAGGAGAAAAAAGGATTAAAGAGAGGATGAACGGCAAAGCCGCGTTGCCGCGGACACCCCAACCCGCCGGGCCTCAGCGCCCCCTCCCCGCGGGCAGCGCCCTCGACCGCCGCCCGGTCCTCCCCGCGGCTTCACTGCTGCTGCTCCGCGGGCCCCGCGCCACCTGCGCCCCCACCGCTGCAGCTCCGCGGGCGCCGCCGCCGCAGCCCCCGCGCCCCCTCCCCGCCGCCTCACCGTATGGCCAGCAGCTCGTGAAGCAGGTAGGCGGCGGCGGCCAGCAGGGCGCCGCCCGTCAGGTACAGCGTCTTCTTCCACCAGGAGTCGGAGCCCAGCGCCGCCATGGTGCCGCCCGCGGCCCCGCCCGCCAGCGGGAAGGCGACCACCTCCCCACCCCCATAGAGGGCGGGCGGCGGCTCCTCGGGCCCCGCGCACCAGCCCAGGGAGAGGCTGCGGGCGCGGCTCAGGTCCGCCACGCAGGAGCGCGGCGCCGCCAGGCCCACCCCCCACAGCATCCCGCGACCCGCATCCCCCGCTGCCACCACCTGCCCTGCCCTGCCCAGCCCGCCTCAGCTCAGCCCAGCTCAGCCGCTCCCTGAGCCGCGGCTGCGCAAGGCGGCGGGAGGGGAGGAGGGGAGAAAGGGAGGGGAGAAGGGATGCGGAGGGTTGCGGAGTGATGGGAGAAGCGCAGCAGCTCGTGCAAGATTTAGGGCTACAGGCGGTGCCCGCTGCTCATGTCTTAGTGTGTAAGAGAAGGTGTAAGAACCGCTCCTATTAAAATATAGAATCATCGAATGACCTGAGTTGGAAGGGACCCACAAGCCTATCACTGCGCTGTTCCTTTGCAGAGGAACAGAGGCCTCGTAGTTTATTTGGGACAAGAGATGCTCCGCTGTCACACCCCAGTGCCTGACTGCAGCTGGGCAATGCTACACGGTTTCCCGAACACCTGGCATCCAGCAGCAGTGTTCTTTCTGTTATTCTGATGAGGTGACTGAGGAAAACAATTTTACACTCAGAAAGATATAAAGAAAGGGAAGCAAAATGACCTTAAAGCAAATCCCTCGAGATGCCACATCCCTGGAGGTGTTCAAGGCCGGGTTGGGCGAGGCTTTCAGCAACATGATCTAGTGGAATGTGTCTCTGCCTATGGCAGAGTGGATTCGATTTAGATGATCTTTGAAGGTCCCAACCATTCTGTGATTCACTGAGGGTCCCTCCCGGCTGCCTTGAGTGCCCTGTAATGACATGAGCAGGACTTTGCGTTATATTCTGCCGAACACCCGTGGCTCTGCACATCACAATAACCCTGAAATGCTATCGTTGCCCTTTGTTTTCTGATTAATGCAGCTTCCCAAATGCTTAGTCTTTTGTTTAATGGTGTGGTGTGTACACAGCTCCTTCAGAAAGCTTCCACAAGTTAGATACTTGTATTTTATTACACTGTTAGGGGCAAGAGACGTAACCCAGTCCGTCACACAAATGGAGAACTTTCAGCGTCCGGTAGGGGATAGACGGGGTCTATGACCAGGGCTTTATAGATGCTTTACCTCAGGGTATGGGACAGATTAGTCAAAGGAGGAAGATAAGAGGAGAGCCCTGAGCAGATCCGTATGCCAGCTTCTCCAAGTGCCAGTGTCAGCCAGTTGCACTGGTATGCAGCATCAGTGACAGCAGCAGTCTCTGCCTCCTGCCTGCACACCCTGAGAGGGCTGCTGTGCTCTGACACTTTCCTGTGGTACCTCCTTGCAGCATTTTGTTTTATTCCTCACTTTTAATTTGTTGTTTATGAGTATTCACTTACCACACGTTACAGCGCAAGAACCCCGTGTTTGATACACAGCATGTGTTTGATACTGCACTGATGCAGTATCAGAGAGGGTCGTAGGGATCTGGTAAATATTCCCCAGACAGGTTGCTCCCTCCAAAACCTGCTGTGCTCCTTTGCCCTCATCCTTAATGGGGTGCTGGTGGGGTGCTGGCTGAGCACCGTCTTTACAGCTTTTTGGGCCACTTCAACGCTACAGATGATGCACAGGTAATGAAGGAAGAATAGAAGGTGAGAGCAGCAGCACTTCATGCCACAACTGATCATTTGCAGGATGAGATTTAATTAAAGTCTTAAAACAGGGCAGTGAAGAGACAAAGAAGAAAAGTGCCTTTTTCTCTGCTGCATCACCTGCAAATCTCAGGCTGAAGATTTGTTTCAAGTGGCAGACAGCATAATAAATCTGGACTGTCACAGCCTGGTAGCTGGTCTCAGCTTTTGCTACTGCAAGGGAATTGCTTGCTGTGTTACAGTTAAGAAGGATCCAATTACAGATGGGATCTAAGCTCCTGTGAGGTCGGAGAAAGGTCCTGGGCATCCACATCCCAGCTGCTGCCACTGCTTGACTTTCAGAAACAAATGAGTTGTCCTAAAGCCTGTGTTCGGAATCAGTGGTCAGCACAAGCAGGGAAGACCTGTAGGGGAGAGGAGAGTGAGAAAGAAGTATTGAGCCGTTCACCTCCCAGAGCTGCCCTGGACAAGGTAGGCACACTGGTGTTTGGAAGGAAGCATTACTGCAATTTATGCTCTGGAAGTCCTGCCTGTGCCTTTGCTGGCATTAAGGTGCTGTACAGGTGCAAGTGAGACAGTAAGGCAAACCAATTGCCTCAGGATTATTATTTAGTCATGTTTAGCAATTGTTCAGCAAGAAGATCGCCACCCTCCTCTTGGACAAGGATCTTGCGCTGTTTTACTGCTGCTTATGGTGTGGTATTGCCCAGAGGCTGCAAGGGTCCAGCACACAGTGATGCCACAGCGCAGGAATATCCAGCTTCAAATCCCACGAGCCTCGGGAGGGTGTTGGATACAATCTGTATCTGCAGACACCCTGGCAGCCTTGTCATCCTGCTCATGAAACAGATTTTAAGACATTGTTTGTGACTTGCATGGCACTGACCAGACTTGAGCATTTAAAAGGTGTATGTCCAAAAGTCTCATCTTGGTAGCCAGACTTTAAAAACAGTAAATTAAGAACATGGATAAAACACTTCCTAACACTTTCAAAGTCTCCTGCGAGCAGGCACCAAATCCATTTGGCCTGGCAGTCTGGTAGCTTACCTGTGGACAAAACAGCAAAGAGCATGTCCTCAGCCTGCCTTTTCCCTGGCTATTGAAGAAGAGCGAGTCCATTCCTCCAGGGAAGATGCACAGCCTCACAAGGCAGCACTGCTGCCTGTGACCAATTACTCGTATTAGAGAGGCTTATTAGACAGCGGTAGTGCCCAGGAACCCAAGCCGCAGCACTTCGTCCAGTGGTGGGTATTGCTTTCTGCTCCTGTGTATCACAGATGCTGCAGTCTCGACTGGTTCCTGGCAGATGTTCAGGTTTTGCCACATTTGCCTCAAATGAAGTTCACAGGTGATGCACTCTGGACTGACAGTCATCTCGCTCTCTCACTCAGGGAGTGTGAAAATCCAGCTCTACATCTTTGCTAAATTACCACTTTTCATTTTTCTGAGTGGGGAAAATAAGAGCAAACAGTGATACATCCACATGTCTGTCTGGCTGTAAACACACACTGAGCACGACACAGTCTGCCACAGTCATCCCTCAGATACATCATGCAGAGCAGAACAAGATTTATACTTTAAAATACACTTTTATCTGTAATCTGTTCTAGTCTGGCTGCCTAAAGGAAGAGAGACTAACAGAATAAAATGAGTAGATATTTCCACTTACCATAAATCTAAGCTTACTTTGTTGTATAGCAAGTCAAGTTTTTCTGCTGAAGTACACAGGTTGCTTTAGGGGCAGAGAGGCACTGAGAACTCGTTAGTGTTTCTGGATTCTGGATATTGCTATAAAACCTCTTTATTTTCATTACATTAATCTATTTTTTCCTGAAATGTTTTTGGGTTCATCGCACATCTTCTAAAAAAGCCTGCAGTTAGCGTGCCTGCGGAGCTGACAGTAGGTGACAAAACCAGTGGTTACCGTGGGTTTTGCCTCAGTCCTGCTGCAGGAACTGTCCTGTCTGTATTTTGGCTGAAAACTAACTAAGCTTTTTAAAAATCAGGGCTTACGCCAAATGCCTCGCCTCGAGTTTTGCTTTCCTGTACTGCTGCCAACTGGGTTTGAACAGTGGAGCTTCACATGCCAAATCTCCCCTGGGCCATCAATAAATAAGACCACCCATTTTCTGCTTGTCTCTGGTAGCACCAATGGGTTCTCCTCGCTGTCTCTCTCTTTAACTCTCTCTTCCAGCTATTCAGAGTTTGCACAGCATGAAGCTTTTAACAACTCCATTGACCAGTACAGGTTGTTTTTATGGGTTGCAAAAGTGCTTCACCATGCCCATGCACAGCGACCAGCTGTCCCCAGCCAAAGGGACACTTTGCCCAGGTGAGACTCTCACTACACGTCCTGTGGTAGTATGAAAATGCCCTTCTCTTTGAAGTCGCCCTTGTCTGCAGAAGACATAATTTAATAGGGGTTTGTGGTGAGGGCTGAATTTATGAGAGGGTGAAAAAAGTCTTTTTCGTCGCCAACAGGCTCGCCAGGATCCTTTTGAAATAATCGCTGACTGCTGCCGGATTGGTTTTGTTGTAATATTAATGATCTCTCTGGGAACCCAGAGTTTCATATGGACATCTTTTTAATTATTCAGATAAAAATAGCCAAGCTAAAGCTGCAAAATGCTCATGCTGCATTTGGGTTTGGATTTAGAAAAGGGGTTAGTGATAACTTTAACGATATACAAACGTACAAATACATAGCAAATACAAATATTAAGAATTTAAATAACTATTAATACTTTCATGCTGTATAGAAGTACCTGTAAGTCCACATTATGTGCAATTCCAGCAGTTCCCTGGAGTTTACTTTCTACTTTCTAGTAAACAAAGCCACTTTCTGAGGTGACTCATACCCTAAGACTGCCCCAAATGATGTAAATAATTCTGCATTCCTTGCTTTTGCCAAAAGAATAAGGCTTTGCATGAAACCTCCTGCTTTTTCCAGGTGGAAATACTCAGGCTGGCAGTTTGCTGCTAAGTTGGTCACATCCATAAGTTATTAATATAGAACCAAATAAATGAAAAAGATACTCGGCTAACAGACCCACAGACTCATGATCCTTTTTGGGTGACTAACAACCCTCTAATGTCATGGGGGCAGTTACACACTTTTATACTCAGATCTCTCATGTAAAACTTGCTCACTAGCAGAATAGCATTGGGAACCAGCCACAGATTGCTTGTCATAGCCTGATGCAGTGGCTTCCAGTCTTTGCCCATTTTTAAGTGTTCTCACTCTCCCATTTACAGCATCCTCTGACCAGAATAATTAAGGTTTGCAGTACCTACTGCTGTGACCTGGTTGGCATCTCTGTTCATATTTGATTAATAATAGAGATATGTGAAGATTTTTGCAGATTTCCTTAAACAGATTTCCTTTTCTTACCATATATACCCTTTTCAAAAGATGTAGTCAGTCTTCAGGTATAACCCTGTTGAGTAACAGATGTGGGAAAATAAATTGTTTAATGCATTTGCCTAAGGTGGTAACAACAGAGATAGGAGTGCTAACTACTGCAGACCCTGTGAAACAAGGCAATGTAGCATTAGTGAGCACAAACCCTGTAAATACAGGGCAATAGGACCATAAAATGTGAGAAAAAGATCATTCTAGCACGACACATTTGTCTACAAATCAGCTCCCAGTTGAAGGCAGTGGGAAGAGAACAAGAAGGGGTGGAAACATGGAGGAGCAGAGCCCCTTCGGAGGCTGTGTCCCTGAGGACAAGGCTTTCATCTCCCAGGAGCTCTGGAAGTAAAGACAGAAGGGAGAAACAAGCAGCAGAGCCAATGGCCTGCTGTCTGCATCCTCTGAGCAGGCAAACTGATGAGCGCCATAGCAGATAGCAGGATTATGGTTTATTGTGAATTTGGCTCTGTAAAAAGGTGCTTGTCAAGTAGTCCTGCAGAGATAAGGTTTTTTCTTGTCTGTAGGAAGGGTTCAGTAAGGGAGAGATGCTGCACAACCCGCATGGGAATGCTGTTCTACCTAGACAGGCCATTTGAAGTTTCTTCCATTGCCCACCATGGAGCTCTTCACCCTATGTAGCTTCCTGCCTTTCTCATCCTTTCATGGGATGTCATGTCACCTGACTACAGCTTCAGAAACTTTGACATCTAGGGGGTCTCACACTTCCTCTGGAGAAGGAAAAAACAAGCTGTCTCCAGAGTACTCTGTCAGCAGTCGTAGCGGGATGAGCCAGATCTCATCCTTCCCGCACACATTTCTCTGTAGCAGACACCTCTGTCAGCAGGTTTGACAGAACATTTCTTACTGTGGTGTACCAAGAATGCTGTTCTGGTCATTCAAAACTCAAAGGGTCATGTATTTCCTGGCTGCAGAGCAGACGCCTCTGGGCAAGCCTGCAGTCAGGGAACCCTCCTTGTGTTCAAAAGTTTATGCTCTCAAAGAATTAGATGGTCTCACTATTGGGATTTGGGATGGATTAATGAACACTGGGGCACCTTTCTTTGACATTCAAAGGAAATCTGGTACTGCATTGTTTAGAAAAAACAGCACTGGGGTTTACTAAGACACAAGGCAATATTAGCAGTTTAGTGTCCAAGGTGTTTCAGGGTTGGTTTTTTTTTTTTAAGTTAACATCTCATGGGGACACAACAGAGGTTTCAGATTTATTAATGGAACACTAATGATCTTCACAATGCTTTTAAGCAGAAAACAATTTTTTTACAGAAGTGAATATTGATTATCTCTCTGGAGTGACTCCATGCAGGAATGAAAGCACAATAAAATGCAGATCAAAGTAGATATCCTGAATTCCTGAGAGGTGGCTGTGCACTTAATGTATGTGGAAGTCAAGACAGATCAGGTGATTTTACATCCTAGGTGAAATCCCAGCCCTTCTGCCTAGAGTAAAACATGACATCATTTTATATTGCTTCAAGAAAATGGTATGTGTCACTACAAATGATGTCTACTGTTAGCACAAACTTTAAATTATTAGAATTTTGTCCTATAAACTGGAGGAACCAGGGGAAATACGGGCTGACTTTTATCATTAAAATCTTATCTGAAAATACTGTTATTTTTATTCAAATTTATAGTACTGTTCACACTAAGAAGAATCAAACGATTTTGAAAGGGATATAAAAAGAAGTGTTCTACTTTCACTGAAAAAGTGGCTGGGGAAAATATGTGGTTATGATGGCAAGACAGTACTCATCATGAAGCAGGAGATAATGCAACAAAAGTCACTCCAGCTTGGAAAAATAGAAACTTACTCTGAGATAGCACAGAACGAAATAAACCACAAAGTCTCCTTTAAAGATACTGAAAGATAACTGTATACTAAATGTTACTACTCCCTTGTGGGCTCAGCAAAACCCAGCAGAGGCAGTAAGGGAAAAGCATTGCATTGAGCAGTTTCAGAACTTTAAAGGGGAGGTGATGGGGAAATTATGCATTCAGGCTTACACATTTTTCCCTTTAACGAGATAATGTTAGTAATTTTATGAAGTAAATGCAGACTCAAGTCAATGGTTTTGCAGTTTTAGGATACAAGTTGTTCATACCTGTGGGCATCCTGGAATAGAGAGTGAAATTTTGCTCTAGCTTATGCTCCTGATAAAAGGGAATTAAATGCAAACTACAGTGGGAATCATCTGCATGTGGCAGGGTAAGAGATTCTTCACACAAATAGGGGGAGCATCATCAGTAACGAAGCTTGCAGCTACCCACAAGTACTAAGTGACCAATATTCAGTTTGAAGCTACAGGAGCCCACCTTTCCTTTGCAGGACGTTAGCAAGGTGGTAGGCATTTGGAACAAGGCACTGTTCCAAACAATGCAGAAACAATTAGGAGGCTGTCAATAGCTGAACCGTTATGCTTCCATCTGACGCAGAGCCACTCGCCTAACCATCGGTAGTTCCTCCTCAAAGGCACACTGGAACCTGACTGCCCTATATACTGTTATTTCACGTTTCTCATCTCCACTGGACTCACGTTTATCTTCCAGGCATTGCTCTTCTTTGCTCTTCTTCCTTCTAAAATTTCTGGCTTTTTAATGCTGACCCCACTTCTGCTTACTCCTAGGTACCTCTCAAATCCCTACAAATACAGTATCCACACTGACGTGATGATTCGTGTTCTATCTCACTTTCTCTCCTCCAATTTGCTTCATCAGGATGGCTAATCACCAAAGCCTTTTGACTTCTGAACCACTAGACTGCATGCAATTATTCATTTCAAGCATTCCTTAGACGTATGTGGAAAATAAGCTTCTTTTTTTTAATTAAAGCAGAGATTTCAACATAGTGAAAGAATTTGAGAAGCAATTCTCAGAAAAACTTACTACACGATAGTCTTTATTCTTATCTCAACCCATAGCCATTACATATTTCCTTTCCCACTACCTTCTCCCTCCTGCTTTCCACTCCCCAGGAACCTGACACATGGTGTTTGTGGAAATGTACATAAAGAAATCGTAAAATCCTGCAAAAATCACCATGAAAAGTCACTTGAGCTCCAGGGAACAATGGGCAACGAGACGGCATAACAGGACATCATGGAAACTTCAATTTCTGTTTTTATTTAAAAAGGAGATTAAAACCAAATCCCCTCTAAGGTTCTCATGCTACTCAAATTAGACGAGTGCAATTAATGTTTCAATTACTATCTGAAAGTGCTGTTCTAAAGACAGGTTGAGCCAACCTAAAAGCCTACAGCTTCTCAAGGGGCTGTTGCACCCTACCTTTTCACTGGGCGTCTGCTCCCACTTCTTAACTCCTGGCTGGCACTGGTCCTCAACAATGAAAAAATTCAGCTCCCTGAAGAACAAAACCACCAGCAGCACCCCAAGGAAAAAAAGAAAAAATTACGACTTAGACAAGTATCGGACTCGGCAAAGAGAGACTGGGAGGGTTCCAGCTGGGACTGGGACCATGTGGAGAGATTAGACAACATGTTGAGCCACATCAGAGCTGAATAGCTGAGACCACCCAGAACACCATGGTTTGCTTTATTGGAATTTTTTGGCCAAATCAGCTCCTTGCTCTGATTTGCTGTGTTGCAGAAACAAATGGCTGAGAACAGGAGACTGAAGGGTATACAACCAGAAATAAACACAGAGGCTGGAAAAGGGCAAGCCCCAAATATGACTTTTTCCCAATCTCATGGCAAGAATCACCTCTTGCCACACCCCTAGTCCCAGGTGCATGCCTGGTGCTGTAACATTACTTTTTTACCTCCTGCCATCACTATTCCTGTAAGCATCAAAGCTATGGCTCCATACTCACAAACAACTTGCAGCAGGAAAGCCAAAAGATTTGCAAATTTATTTGACTTAAATTTTGTCTGTTTCAATAGCACCTATTAAATTTCCACAACAACTGGGCTAAGAGAAGTGTGAAATCTCCATTAGTTTCCTATGCACAGATTTTAATAAAAAAGTTTCTGCAATATGAATACATAGTACATATTGAGTGCACGGTACTGAATTGGATTACATTGTGCCCGAGATGAACATTTATGAATAATTCAATGCTTTAAAAAAGAGAAAAAAAGACTAAAAAGCAAGGTGTGGGATATTCTTGCACTATTCTTTATCTCACTAAAATTATCTCTAGTGCAACCATTTACTTTCTAGCTTAGAGAGAGGTTGTTTTAACCAGAGGGATGAAAAACAGCCAGAATAGTTAGAATATTCTGCCAGGAGAGGCATCTGAGGGCTAGAGACCGAGGATGGAGCACATGGGGACATCTGGAGACAGGCCATGGGGTCAAGGACCTGTTAAGCATTCCCCACTTCTTTGCCCATACCACTCACTAAACCCTGCCAGGTTGGCAAGGCTGCTATACACGTGTAGGAGCAGAAGGCCAGGTGCTTGTAGTAAGGTTTTTGCCAAAACCAAGGTATCCATGGACAATCAGGTCCATTTGTTTGTTGCTTAAATGCCAGCCATTGTTAATCTGGTAGTGATCACTCTTGTGAGCCTGGAGCATCAAAGGCTTTTTGTGCTAAGTGCAATAGAAACAGCAGTGGAAAAAAACCAGTTCCTTCCCCAGGCAGCTCACAGTTTAATGAAAAAACAGAAGCTAGCAAGTGGGAAGAAAAGAAAGGATGAGAAAGCCAGAATAACAGCTGGTCATACAAACATCTGGATTTAGGGCTCTTAAAGCAAACAAAAGTCAGCTGTTCTATTCCAGTTTTATCACCGTTAGTCATTTCACTTGACAGGTCTCAAAACAAATAGGTGAAGGGGGATGTTTCTACTGGGCTACCCCAAGAATCTGTCCATGTTCCAGTGCTTTTCAGATACTGTTTCTTTCAATTCAGTGCTGGTAAAAATTTAAATAGTCATACTGTTGTAATAACTTAGATTGAAGCTGATAACTTGGTTGGGGGAACTCACTCAAGCTGCATTGTTTAACAGCCTAAACAGACTGTTAGGAACAAAGGCTGCTGGATATCTGCTCTGGCTCCACATTTTTCCCAGTGTCAGTCCTCTCCTGAATGCTATGATGTGCCACGTTGCATGTATGACCAATGGAGCAGAGACTCCACGCAGAAGAACGACGTCAGGCAGAAAGAGAATGTGGTTCCTCCTGCAGATAGCATTAGTGAGACCATTACTGAAATGGTTGCATCCATTTTCACTGTCATGCTTCAGAAAGGATATTTATCATAAAATTTTACACTAACTCGGAAACTTAGCTGCAGAGATTATCTTTGGTCCACTTATCTGAAAGAAAATTAAGAGGGGTCTTGACTCAAAACTACAGCTGATAATGAGGTCCTTAACCTAAAAAAATGAAGACATTAAGATATCATTGCCTGGGATCTGAGGTCAGACCACTTTAACTGATGAACTTTTGGAACAATTTACTTATTGACATAGTGGCATCTCCATCACTGAACTCCACATGAAGATGAATCTTCTTCTTAAAGCCAAGCTGTAGCCCCAAGAAATATTATAAAGCAGAACTTACCATAATGGAAATGATCACATCAGATAGTCCCTTTTTAATATTAATACCTATGAATTACTATTATTTCCATTATAAACTAACCATATTATTCTGGGCATCATCAGCTCCATCATGAAATATGGATCTTAATGCAACATGCCAATCAGCAAAGCAGCAAGAATGCAAATGTGTAAACCAATAATTTAACCCACCAAAACTCTACAGCAGGAGAAATGCACAAGTAACAAAAAAAGAAAAAGAAAAAAAAAAGGAGGAAAAAAAAAAAGGGGAAGAAAATGTTTCCTTTTCATCCCTGCAAATGCAGCCAGGCCATGTCTCCACCTGTATACAAGCTGAAAGAAAAAAGAAGGAAGAGAGAATAAAAGAGATACAGCCATGGACGCACACAAGACACTTTATTTAGGAATTCCTGTTTCACTGTAGATCAACACTTTTCCTTAACATGGCACTAGGATTTTGAGACTGAATAGGTATGACACTTCAGTTCTAGGACAGACTGCTCATGGATCATTTTTCTAGCATAAAGCTCTGATTGCTTAGTAAAATTTACCTGCAACTTTACTTCCCTTTGTTTGGGCAGAGGGAAAAAGTGGAAATAATAGTCACAGAAATAAGTATATTTATGGTGAAAAGACTTCTGGCAGCTGAGGTACTCTGGTCTGCACAGTTACCTCATGTCAACTGCAGAAATAGCACAATCTGACAGAAAAGGTTTGCTGTTCTTAATTTTACCTGTTCTCAGGGAGAAGGCATAATGTAGAAAAGTGTATTAAATGTTTAATATATTTTAACTGAGTTGAGTAACTTAAAATACCTACGGTATTTTATTTATCATACACCATTGTGTTTTTTAACTCATTCTACATTTAAGCTATTTTCCCAGTAGGACTGAAAATGCCATCACATATATGAGCTTCCTCCAAGCTACTGACAGATTAACTTGCATTTCCCTGTCCAACAATTTGAAACTACTTTCTTATAAAAATATTTATGCTTTGAAAGCTTCACTCTTTTCAATCTTGAAAGATTCCTGAGATAAGACACTTTTTTTTTTCTGAGACTGCCCTAAAATATTTGGCCAAAAATAGCACACACATTATTAATGCCAACAACAAGCTTGTTGTTACAAAAGGTTTTATTATGTCCATTCAGGTAGAACGTTCCTTCCTTTCTGTTCCTAGTGGCAATCCATCACCACACATCTCAGACAGTCACACAGCAGTGCCAGGTGCAGCTGAGCGCTGTTCGCTTTCCATCTCTGACAGGTTGTCTGTTGGGCTTGACTGTCCCTCAGCCCTCGATTTCACAGCGTGCATTGCATAGTTAATGCTTGTGCTTTCCATCCAGCTCCACAACCCCGAGAAGGGATTATACAACATCCCATTCACAGTCTTGACTGAAAAGCCATCTAGAAAAGAAAGAAGTCATAAAGCAACTGAAGTTCTTAAATATTGTAAGTCTTCACAACATCAAGCCCTTTTAAAACAGCAAGTCTGAAACACTCCGCTCCCTTCGAGCTGGGGAGCAGAGCTTCACACGCTGGCCTTTGTCAGACACCTCCACAAGCACTGGCAACAGGCGTCACCAGTGACAGCAGCTGGTTCTGCTACTGGCAGTAGCAGCAGTCGTTCTGTGCCGAGGCCACGTACTGTTAGCATGCTACACGGCGAGCCACTGCAAAGTAACACGCCAGAACACCATATCTGGGTGACTGGTAACATTTTCTGGAGGTGGAGACATTCTTTAGATTGACAACACACCCTTCAAAAATCAAAATCTGAGCACATCTTTGGAAAGATTCTGCAGATTCTCCTTACACATGGAAAATCTAAGAAAGAGGCAGAAGAATCGCAGAATTGTTTAGGTTGAAAAAGACCTTTAAGATCAAGTCCAACCATAAACCTAATACTGCTGACTGCACCACTAAAACATGTCCCAAATGCCACACCTACACATCTTTTAAATGCCTGCAAGGATGGTGACTCAACTACTTCCCTGGGTAGCCAATTCCAATGCTTGACAGCCCTTTCTGTGAAGAAATCTTTCGTAATATCCAATCTAAACCTTCTCTGGCACAACTTGAGTCCACTTCCTCTCGTCCTATTGGTTGTTACTTGGGAGAAGAGACAAACACCTGTCTCACTGCAACCTCCTTTCAGTTGACAGTGGTAAGTGAGGTCTTGTCTCAGCCTCCTTTTCTCCAGACTAAACAGCCCCAGTTCCCTCAGCTGCTCCTCATAAGACTTGTTCTCTATATCCTTCACTAGCTTCGTTGTCCTTCTCTGGACACGCTCCAGTACCTCAATGTCCTTCTTGTAGTGAGGGGCCCATCAAGGGCTCAGTGCAAGTAAAGCGTGATTTAGCACTCCCTGCTGAGCAGCTCTCAGTTCACTGCATGGTTCTGCAGGACACATAAGGGAAGGCAGAAAACAAAACACCCTATCAAAACAAGTCACTTCACTGCACCTGCTTCTGCTTTTGAAGGGAGAACAGAAAGGAAAACCAACATGCGAACCGGTATTAGTCATGTTCCTTATGGCATTGCTTTGAAGTGCCAGGAAAAGACCCTGCCAAGAGAACAGCTCAACGCACAATTCAGCTTCTTTACAGCGACTACAGCAAAGGGGGATATTTGGTGAGAGAGTTTTAAAACACCTGCAGGGAAGGAGGGCAATGGGCAGAACTCTTCCCAGCTCAGTGCTTTGTCTATTTTAAAAGCAATCAAACCAGGGCAATTTAATTATTTCCTTAAATCAGTTATCATATAGTTTCTCAAGAACTGACTAACGAATTTGTGGTAGGTTTCGTCTTCACAATTTTGAAGAAATCTTTTCATAATGTAACACGGAGCAGCAACCAAAAATAAAAATGCCTTCTCCAAAGGGGAAGGTGACAAACAATGCAGTGGCAGCAGCGCAGCTCTGGAGTGCCAACAGTTATTTTCTCAAATCTATCTTAGAACGTATGTACCACTTCAGAGCACACATTCTGTCACCAGAACAGAGTGGAAAACTTTGGCTTTTTCATTTACACTATCAAATGAGAGGGCAGCTATAACAGTGATTTTGTTTGAGTAACCTCTGCATTCTTAGGACTCCACTTAGTTTATCTATTTTATGCAAAATGCAGTAAGCAGAGTGTCTTTAAACCAGAAAATATACTCAGTATATGACTGGTAACTCTCCCAGGAAAGGCTGTGTATTGTTGCTAGTACTCACCCCACCCAGCTTATCCCCTTGCCATTTCTACAGCAAGCATCTGGATACCTCTCTGCACGCCCATAATCTGGTCCAGAACTTACGTGATTCCAGGAGGCGCTCCAGCTCTTTGGGGGGAACAAACTTCTCCCACTCATGTGTTCCTTCTGGTACAATGCCTATTATTTTTTCTGCAACCACAATTCCCAGGACATAGGACAACTGTGTTTTATTGATTGTAGTAATGAATAAAGAACCTTCAGGCTAATTAAAAGATTAAAATGTTCTATTAGAAGAATATTTAATTTTTTTTAAAAATTGTAAATTTAATCGCATTAAAACACACGATTTGTCTATCTACAAGCCTGCACACTGCAAGAGTAAGAATCAATTTCATCCCAGGATAGGTGTATACAAGTATACTGTTTTAAAACAACAAATAACATCATGTTCTAAAAGAAGGACTCCATAGTCCTCAAAGAGTCAATACACTCAAAATCTTGGATGGTCTGGAAACCATTTCCGTACCCAAAAAACATCTAACAAAGTCACTTATAATGTAACATTGCCCAGGAAATGGATAAATAAAAGGTACTAAAGTATATACAATACCTACTGTAAAATGAAAGACTTTTTAAAATTAAAACTAAAGTGAAATGTGCAATACTTCTTAATTTTTGAGACTGTTGGATGCCATACTTTTTTAATGATTACAGGGTCAAAAAAGAAAGCCATAAATGAATTTTAAGTATTAAGAGAGTGTTTGGTAGAAATAATTTCTATGTCCCCAGCAGGCTGAAAATTAGTTAAGGTTTACATTCAAATAATCTATATTACTTCTGATAACCAGAATAATAAATCAAGAGATTAAAGACAGCTGCTGCTGGTGTACTGAGCCTTCCATCCTTCTTTGCACATTGAATAATATCAAGAGGAGTGAGCCAGTATCTTCAAGCATATCTATGACTGCTTTAAAAGCAATCCGCAGCACAACTGATGTGATGCTAGAGCTGGAATAAAATCTTGTGAGTCAGAAACACCACTATAGTCAGTTTCAGTGCAGTGTGAGCCACAGCTGTCCATAAACAGCAGCACTGCCATGCTTTCTCTCACTAGATGAAATTAGACACAACCAGATATCTTAAGGGCTCAATGCAAAGCAACACTGCAATGCTGGCTGATACCATTAAGAGTTTTCTAAGGCAGGGCTGGGGAAATAAAATTCATCTTTAGTTACTGAAGTTGGGAAAATGCATCATGGAGGAGAATGAAAGGCACCTCTGGAGTATGATTCAGATCTCAAGCACTTCAAGGGGGAGGAATAAATGCAGATTTAGATGTTTCGCATACTGTCAAATGAAAACCTTAATAAGAAAAAAAACTAAATAGTCCCAATAAGAAAGCAAAAACTCCCTTACCTTTAACACCTGAGAGCAACAGTTGATAAACATTTCAAGGTCAGCCACATGCTCCACTACTTCAGAAGCTACAATTACATCAAACGTTTCCATAGACTCTTCCACAATCTCCTCTAGTGAACAGGACTTGTACTGTATTCTCTTGTCCAGCACCGGATCAAATGACTTGTGCTGATCTGCTGTTCTAATGTTGTCCTCCAGAGGATCAATTCCAGTAACTGAAGCTCCCAGTCTAGCTAGAGGCTAATAATACAGAGTATAATTTATTGTCTGCATGAAAACAATTTACTTAAAGGTTTCTCCAACTTCATAACATAAATACATGATGCAGAAAAAAAATCTATCAGAGAAACAACAGTAAATAAGCTCTGATCCAGAAGTTTTATTTTAAATGTTTATTAAAGCAAGAAAATCCTTAGATCTGGAGGAGGTTGTGTTAATTTTCTTAGACAATTACATAATGGAATGTACATATTTTAGTCTTTTAGGATAAACTCTTCTGGATCCATTTTATCACACCAAATAAAGATTTTCTCCACTATTACCCTCCAACAGAGGAAAAACAAAGGGAGGGAGTGAAATGCTGTATTTAATTACTGTCATTACTTTCTTCAACATCCACCTGTAGTGATAAATCCTCATATCTTTTTAATGGTTACTGAATACCTGATTATCTCTAAGGCTTTCTCACTGCTGAGAACTAAACACTGATGTTTACTAGGATAGCATCAGGCTTGGCTGTCACTCAAGTTTCTCCAGTGTTATCTTACTCACAGGTTAACACCTCAACCATCACCTCTTTTGAAACTGAAACAGGCTGCAGAACATGACCACATATATGTTATTCCAACCTGAAATTCACCAGTTGTTCAGGCTCAGAAGGTGACGCAGAACACCAGTTTTGCCAGCCTCACTGGAGAGCAGGCTCTCACCAGACTACAGATTTTTGCTCATAATAAAAGAAAGAAGTAAAAAAAAAAAAAAAAACACGGGCAGAGATTCAGGTCCCTTTGTACACCTTGTTTCTGTAATCCTAAATTCACAAACCATCCCTAGTCTATTGATAGGATATAGCACTGTTCAGAGCCAAAAGGCTTCCACCACAAATAGTTATTTCTCAGTACCAAGCTTGTGCAGACCCCTTGGGAAGCGGCAGTAACATCAGCCCCTGTACCAGGAGAACCTCTCCTTAACAAAGAGGAGGTATGTCTCAGGTGTTTCACATTATTCCAAGCTTCTCCTAAGAGACCAAAGTGAAGGTGAGAATCTCCATCCCAATATAAAAAACTGAACAGAAGCAATCCAAAGAAATGAACGTGTAAGAACAAGTTTATAAAAGAAAATACTTATTTGGTAACAAGGACTATCATGAGTAAAGTATTCTTGCCCAGACTCTGAAGTAAACAAAGAGAAAGAGAGAGATAAAAAAAGTTATTCTTGTCATACTGTGACTGGCTGTCTAGGCAGTCCTGACTATTCCTGACTAGGAATGCTAGAAGAATTTTATATCATTTTTCCCCTAGCTCCTTTTCCTTACAGTGTTTGAAATCTTATTTTTCTGATGAACCTCAGGATTTTAGAGTTTCTCATGACTAATTCCCTCCTTTTCTGTAAACCACCACCACTATGCTAAACAAATATTCCAAGGGATTTGTAGAATGCACTGCACTCCAAAACGTTCAGTTGCAAATATGTCATAGAAAAGAAAAAGTTTAGAGGATTAGACAGTGCAATAGTAAAACAATTCAGAAACTTCATATGTTTTTCAACAGAAGAAACCAGAGCACACTGTTTCTTACCTCACTTAGCAGCCCACCACCACAGCCAACATCAAGAATCTTGAGTCCAGAAAGAGAAAGTGAGTTTCCCAGATGATAATTACTACTCATGTTCAACAGAGTATCTCTGAAAGAAAAGGCATGTGATTAAAGGTAAACACACCAGGTGGTTTAGTAGATGCAATCCTATCTTAAGTACTGGTAATTGGTTTTCTTTCACAATGTTTTCTGAGGTTGTGCAGGAGTAGAATATATTATATAAAAAATCTGTCCTCGTAACCATACCTAATAAATGGCACTCTAATATCGTTCATAGAATGAAGGGCTGAATATTCTCCTTCTTCATCCCACCACTTATGTGCGAGGAGCTGGAATTTTTTCATTTCCTTTGAATCCACTGATGAGTGTGAAGTGCTGAAAAGTCTCTTCATGGTGAGCCTAAATAATGAAAGCTGAATGTCAGGAAATTAATACTGGTATTTCATATCAGCTGAAATATGGGAAAAACAAATTCTGCATAAGAAAATGAAAGAAAAAAGAGAAAACTCAAGTTCCTTTAGAGATTCTGGTTATACTTGATTAAAAACAAAGACTTTACGCATTGGTTGTATAATGTATCTTCTAAAATGGATAGCTGCACAACTGTTATTTTTAAGTTAGTAATTAGTAAAACTAAAAAGATAAGCCACATCAAACAATTATATATTTGTGAGATTGAAAAATGACTTCTTGTGACACTGCCACAAAGTAACATTAAATTGTTATAGAAAATGACAGTCCTTGTCACGCAGGATTATTTTAGATACAATACTTACATCCTGCTTTTTGTTTCAGTCAGAGAGACAAGCAGAGTACTACTGGATTTCAGCTGTATTTTCCAGCTGTAGTTCTGACGGGTACCTCTCGGGCCTGTCGGAAAAGACAGATCAGGATGGTCATCTGCATAAATAAAAGAAAGGTAACCAATGGAATACATCAGCTTTATAAGAGCAAGAAAAAGGTTTAACAATGCTGCTCTAGAACAATACTAACTGTGCAGATCGTTACATATTTGCTCGCTATTGTACTTAAGGAGTTGCACAGGGATTAAAACCAGCAGAATATGCTAGTTCACCATCTCAGTACTTCTCAAATTATGTATGAGGACATTTTGCAGAGTCGGAATGAAAAGGAACTTTTTGTGTAGGTGAAATGCTTCAGCTAGTGAGAATTTCACCAAAAAGTTTTACTCTGACCACAGCTGTGCATACACAACACAGAGTTATCAACATTGGACTCCAATTCCGATTACTGGAATAAGAAATGTACAGCTGCACACTCATTTTGTACCATATGAGTTCGTAAAGAAACAAGAAAAACCTCACGGAGAGACCCTCACGTATGGTGCAGAGACAGCCCAAGGACACCATCTCAGAACTGTCCTCCATGCCTGCTTTGCCAACGTACAGCTTGGCTCTGCCAGACATAAGGCGCAACTGCCCACTATCCTGCCACTGCCCAGTCACCACAACCCACAAACCACAGCAGCAATGTTTGAAATAATTCCATGGTTTTCCCATGAGATCAAAGATAAGGCGAGAATCCCCACCCCAATACAAAAAAAACTGAAGTGAAGCAATTCAAACAAATAAGCGTGTAAAAACAAGTTTATAATAGAATATACTTCTTTGGAAACAATGATTGTCATGATTAAAATATTCCTGCCAAGGCTCTGAAGTAAAAAAAGAGAGAAACTAAAATCATAGAGTGGTTTGGGTTGGAAAGGACCTTAAAGAACATCCAGTTCCAACCCTCCCACCAGATCAGGATGTTCACGGCCCCATCCAACCTGGCCTTGAACACTTCCAAGGAGGGGGCATCCACAGCTTCCCTGGGCAACTTGTTCCAGTGTCTCACCGCCCTCATCATGAAGAACTTCTTCCTAACATCTAATCTGAATCTTCCACCTTCCAGTTTAAAGCTATTCCCCTTTGGCCTATCACTAATTGCCCTTGTAGAAAGTCCCTCCCCAGCTGTCTCGTAGGCCCCCTTCAGGTAGTGGAATATATAAATAAATATTGGAATGTGTATATAAATACTGCAATATATAAATAGAGACTGGACTATATATATAAAATACTCATTGGCCTCCAAGGATGATTTTAAGCTGCAGAGGTGGATGGCAAGACCTACAGATACCCCTGGGCACACGAACACACCGAAGGGGCTGCACAGGGGTCTAAGGAAGCAGCAGTGGGAGGGAGGAAAACGTTTCCCTTGGAAGAGCTCTGCCGGGACCCTGGGGAGTTCGCCAGGGCTGGCTCAACGATAGGCGAGCTCACAGAGCAGCGAGCACCAACACGGTGCACCCGGGGCCGCCGAGCCCAGGCGGGGGCCGGTGAAGCAGCACCCCCTTAGGTCACTTCGGCACCGGGGCGGGACCGCGGCTGCTGGGACCGGGACTCCCCCACCCGCGCGCGCACGCCCCCCCGCTCGCTCTCACCGCGCGCAGCCCCGGGCAGCGCAGCCGCAGCCGCCACCCGCCGGCGCGCCAGGGCGCGGGGGAGGGCGCGCGCCACCCCGCCGCAGCCGCCGCCGCTGCCGCTACCCAACATCGTCCGCGGCCGCCTCGGCTGCGCTCGCCCCGCCCCTTTCGCTCCTCTCCCAGCGCCGGGCGCGCGGCGGTGACGCGGTGCCGGCTCCGTTGCTTCCGCCCGGAACGAGGGCCCCGCCTGGCGCTCACAGAATCATAGAATAATAGCGAAAATTACGGCAAATAAACTCTCTTAAGACTCGTTTTGGAGTTTTTGAAAGCAAAGCATCCTTTATTTCAGCCCTCGGCACGTGAGGGAATTATTTCCATCAATCACGAATGATTCTCGTGAAACCCCACTTGGAGTCTTGTGTCCAGTTCTGGAATCGGCAACACAAGAAGGATATGGAACTGTTGGAATGGGTCCAGAGGAGGCTACGAAGATGGTCCGAGGGCTGGAACACCTCTGCTATGAGGACAGGCTGAGAGAGTTGGCTTGTTCAGCCTGCGGAAGAGAAGGCTCCAGGGACATCTTATAGCAGCCTTCCAGTACCTGAAGGGGGCCTAAGAGGCAGCTGGGGAGGGACTTTGTACAAGGGCAAGTAATGACAGGATGAGGAGGAATGGCTTTAAATTGGAAAGGGGAAAATTTAGATTAGGCATTATAAAGAAATTCTTGTGATGAGGGTGGTGAGACACTGGAACAAGTTGCCCAGGGAAGCTGTGGATGCCCCCTCTCTGGAAGTGAGGCCAGGCTGGATGGGGCCTTGAGCATCCTGGTCTGGTGGGAGATGTCCCTGTCCACGACAGTGGGGTTGGAACTGGATGTTCTTTAAGGTTCTTTCCAACCCAAACTGTTCTGTGATTCGATATTAGCCTGAAATAAAAAGTAAAAGCTAAAATAAAGTTTCATCTAAGTAACTGTATTTTTTGAAAGTTAGACAGAATGTCCATCTGATAGCATGTTTTCTTGATAGCATGGGGTTTTTCCGAATATTTTTGCAGACACTGCTTAGATTTTGATAACATCTGGTGTTAAGTATGACATGCACTGAACAGATGTGTCTTCTACAATCACCTCTGTTTGCAGTCTTTCCCTCTCTAAAATGCAAGGTCAGAGAGAGAGATTTGGCTGTTGTGAAGTTAATAATAACATTAAAATTAGTCCTTGGAAAGTAATAGAATATGCATGAGCTTTATGGGAAAATTTATGCATATGCATGTAAGTGGGAAATATCTTCTGTCCCCAGCTCTTGCCTCGTTACGCATGGTTGATGAAAAGCATTCCCTCACGCGCCCAGCGCTGAAATAGAGGATGCTGGCTTTCTAAAACTCCAAAACGAGTCTAAGTTTATTTGCCGGCAGTTTCGGTATTAGTCCCGGCGCTGCTGCCCGGGACTGAAGGGAGGGGTCTGAGCTCTGAGGAACAGGGCGGGCAGGGACGAGAGCTCCTCCCCTCCTCCTCCCCTTTGGCCGGCTTCGGCATTTCCCAGATCCTCACGATGAGCCAGTTTAACACGCTTAAATGGTGAAGACTAAGCCAGTTTTAAAAAATAATCGTTTTCTGACTTTATTGAGCTGCAGATCCCATAGAGACCACAGCCGGCAGGGAGGGAGCGAGACAGGGATCAGCTATGAGGGCAGGGCTGGTAGGGATCACTCGTGGAGGCTGGGATCAGCCGTAGAGTCACGCTGGCAGGGATCAGTGCTCTCCGGGCAGATGATGGCAGCGGTCGCATTCCCTGCCTGGCCGCCGGCACCCGCAGGCACCGCGGAGACGAAGCCAAGGACTGCAGGAGGTTTGGAGCAGCATAAACCAGCCGCGGCTGGATCTGCTCTTCCCTCTGTCCAATGCCGCTCTGTTTTAGTAACTGGCCTTGTCAGAGCTACAACCCTTGCCACTGGAAATCTGCCCATTTACACGTCTCCTGTAAATATATTTTATCTAATAGTTAAAAGTTTGGTTTATTTAAAATAAAATGAAAAGCTAGGGAAGGACTACACTACTGAAAGGTCTCCAAGAAGGCTCTCCCAGCAGCAACTAAAAACCTGGCAAACCTGCCCAGTGTGGATCAGCACTGCTTCCCTACTCACCTCTTTTCATCCGGCAAAGCTCATGGTGTGGTGGACTTTGGAGTCATTAATAACACTGGAAAACCAGAGCTCAAAGAAACCCTTTATGCTAAGGGACATTGTCTCCTTAAGACACAAAACTAATCCTTCCTTTAAAGCGTGCTTCTGTGTATCACTTACACAAACTTATTACTTATTTAGCAGAGCAAACACAAAATATGGGGAGAGGGAGTGAATCCATATATTGCCATTTATTTTATATTTATTATTTAAAAAAAAATAATAACAAGCATTTTATATAATAGGATAGGCTGGCTTTAAACCAAAGGTAGCTATTCCATTCTGCTATTATTAAACAGACTTCAAGAAATCAGCAGTTAAAAGCAGCAGCCCAGACTCACCTCTCCCACAAGACAGGGCCTCAATGACACAAGTAACGGATTTTTTTTTTCCAAGCCAGTTATTGTGCCATATTTCAAAAAGTGTGTAGTTGCTTTATCTCTTATAAGAATATTTTACCCAACTACTCTTTTTTGGCCTATCCATGGCCACAGCCGGTTCCTGTTCTTAGGTGGTGTAACAGGGGTACCTTGGGGTACCAACTCACACTAGTTTTGTTGTATTCATCTTCAAAACAATACTTGCATGGAAACAATTCTTCTCTTGATTCCACACCATCCCTTATTTATTAAAAACTATTCTCAAGGGAACTGCCTCTTAATGCTGTGTTGCTGCATGACAGTCAAAAGTGTATGTCTTGCTCCCCTGCGGTGCACTGAAATATTTTTGCAGTTGCAAATGCAGAAGAGTTAGAGCAACAACCCCATTTAAACTTTTCCAAAATCATACATTCCCATTTTTGCATAGATTTGCACATGTTCTAATTTAAGATCATTTCAGATGTATGGAATTAGAGACTGGATGTTATTTTAGCCTTCATAAGGGAGTTAAACATAAATGAGTAATGTATGTGAGGTTGACATAGTAACCAAAGTATTTTTAATTACTGGTGTGCCGAGTATGCCGTTCAGTAAGATTTCTGAAACAGTTAAATACAGAGATCGTATGCTCTTTTTATTGGCATACACTCACTACCCATATAAGTGCATTTGTGTCCAAAAAATAGTTTTCATATTTACAGGAAGTGACAGAATCCCAGTTGTTGGCAGAGTATATAAAACTTTTCATACACAAACTCTTTTATTATTAGACAGAAAATATAAAATCTGAACTGAAAATCAAATTCAATGCATCACAGAAACTGTATTCCTCATTAGCGTTTCTTAAAACTTAATTCTATCTTCTTTCTGTTTCTCAAGACATCCTTCTAAGACATCTCAACTGTTATGCTACCTACTTGAAAAAAAAAAATCTTCACTTTTCCCAAGAGCCAATAGCATGCTAAGAGTGAATCAATAAATCATTATATCTATACCAATGCAAGTGTGTTGCAAATTATTTTTACTAATAGGTATGACTGCCTACTCTAGGTAAAAAGACTTAATTGGGGGTGTATGTTGTTTGTATCTGATTATCTAATTATTTATCTGTAACAGTGTTTTGATAAACATGCATGTATTCACCAGCCATTAGCTTCCTGGATAAACTTATAGTTAAAATGTGATTCCTTGCACTGAAGCAGTTTACTTCTGCATCTAATTTATAAGAAGAAATTATGCTGGCAAAAATGCTGCATAGCTGAATTCTAATTTTAGTTACATGGATTAATCTGTTCATGAAGACATGCTTTTCAAGTTGCCTGTACTAGTATATTTTTTCTTAGAAGATACAGCCATCAAAGAGATCTTACTTTGATGTTAAGCCTTTTATCTTTTTCACAACTGGTATCATACCAGACCTCCTAAGCACAGATCTCCAGTCTTTCCCTGAATTAATGTTCTGCTGTAACAGTCACTGGCCTAGGGTTGTGTAATAGTGTTGTTTGGTGTGTCTTTTTTTTTTTAACTAGTACTATTTCATACTGGTTAAGAACAGCAATAGCTCATTTCCTGAAGAAGGAGGTAATCAGTGACATCTTTCACTTTATGGTGGTATTAAAAGCAAAAAATTAATTACATTGCTGTCTAATCAATGTATTAGCTTTACAGGAATCACAATTCTCATAATACTTAACAAAAATTACCAGCTTTCATGTTTACTACACATTTACTGCATGTGCCAAAATGTAAAGTTAACCTATTGTCAGTTTTCTAGTGTGTGCTGAGTACCATTTATAAATATATTCCATAAAAACATCTAAAATACTGAGTCTTGTTCCTGTAATACCCCTGAACATCCAGAAAGTTCTCTCTGAAAACTGTGTGAGGAATATAGTTCCAGAGCTTAACACTGTCACACGAGATCAGTTAGTTGCATGTGTTCCTAATGGGATTCAGTCTGTTTAAGTATAGCTTGTATTACAGTGACCCGTATTTTACACACACAGCATATATTACTTGCTAGTCAAAATAAAAAGGTTATTAAAAAAATCTATTACACATATCTAAAGAAAAAATAAGATGTCTTTTCTTTTTTCTTCCACACACCCCCAATAGATTAATCTCATGATGTCCATGGATTACATATTTTGACAAGTGTTGTACGTTAAAATCTTTTTCAAGTACTTTAAAAATCTGTTATACAAAAAAAGCTGCCTCTTTTTTAAGTACTTTCTATGATTTAACACAAAATTCAGGTGCAAGAATTTTAAACAAAAAAATGAACTAAAGAGCTTTATTGACATCACAGTACATTCAATAGTAATTTTAAGAACATTACAGCTGAAAGAGAATAGCATGTTTTATATTCTCAATAAGCACTACCGTTCTTGAAAAAATGTAATACAAAGAAATCCTATTAGGTATTTAATTCTGAGCAGCATTTGGAAAAAATACACCTATTTACAGATAAAAAAAGGATTCTGGTTTCACCTACATAGCCACAATGTGCCTCTATAATGAGACAAGCCTTTTATAACTCATGGAATTTTTAAACGTCATAGCACTGCTGCCATAAATTCCTCAACGTTTACGATGAAGAGGACTTGTTGATCTGAAAAATAAAAGAAAAGGGGGAAAAAGTTAATCGGAAAAAATAAGAGATCCCCAAACCCACACACACTTTAGGCTTAGTCATTAATAGTTTTAAAAGATTTTTCCAAAGTTACTTTTGCCTAAGACAAAAAAAATTAATAAATACCATACTTTATTTAAAAAAATTCATATGCCGTACACATGAAGACGAATATAAAAAATAGTCAGACAAAATACTTAAAAAGTATACTACCTTGATCGCGATTTAGACTTGTGTTTGCGGCTTGCCTTCTTACCAGACCTTTGAGATTTCTCCATGGAGCATGACCGAATATGCTTCGATTTCTTAGCCTTCTTTTCTTTACTGCTTCCTGGTGACTCAGAACTACTCCTCACGCTAGATTCAGAGCCTGACCGTTTTCTGCTATCTTTGGTAGTAACTTTTTTGCTTTCTTGTCTGGAATCCTGTCTTATTATTTTCACACATATTGAATCACCACGATAGAAAGTTCTTTCGCTGTCTCTTTTTCTCTTTAATCTGCTGTCATCATGACTGCCAGCCTTACTTTCTTTTTCCTCTTTTTTGGGCTTATCTTTTCTTTTTTCCTGATCTCTCTCCCTGTTCTTTTTTCTGTCTTTATCTACACCTCCACCTGGCTCCTTCTTTCTTTCTTGATCTTTACCCTCACTTTTATGTTTGTGCCTATTTCCAGTAGGGCTTCTACGCTGGTCTTCAGCCTTACGTCTATCCCTGCTTCTGCTGCGGCTTGCTTGGTTACCTCGCCTGTCTCTTGAACGGCTACTACGTCTATCCCAGCTTCTCTCTCTCGAAGGACTACGATTTCTTCGCCTCTCTCCTCTTTCAGCACTGCAAGTCCTACTAGGTCTTCTCCTTTCCCTTATTTTCTCCCTGCTCCTACTCCTCTCTCTCCTGTTTCTGTGGGAGTAACTCCTGCTTCTACTGCGCCTAATTTTATGTGAAGGTGTCCTACTGCGACTGCGTCTCTTCTTCCTTTTAGGAGAGGAAGAACGTGAAGAGCTGCGACTACTACCTGAGCTGGTGCTATAGGATGAACTAGATACAGTGCTGCTACTGCTACTGCTATTGCTGCTGGTGCTACCGCTGCTAGAGCTTCTTGACCCACTCCTTCCTGTCCTCTCTTTACCCTCTTTTTTGAGTTCTGTATCAGCTGAGATTGCATTTGGAGATCTTTTCTTTTCATGAACCAGATCTGCTTCGATTTCTTTTGCCTCCTGTGATGACGAGTTACTGTTTTGTTCTTTGTTGATAAATTCATTCATCTCTTTTGAAACTTTTTCACTTTGTAGCTTTTCTTCTGAAAAAGGAAGTAGCATACAAAAGAAAAATGCAATCAATTTGGAGTAATATTTAAATTATTTCCATAGTGTTACTTTTGGCACAAAGAAAGTTCCAAGCACCTTTAATAATACTTACAATTAATACACTGTCTGCCGACTACCTACCAAACTTGTTATTTTCTTTTTTCTAATTCTAGAACAGTTGTCCTCCTGGTTGAGAAAAAAGTGCACAACCAAGATACTTTAGAAGTCCTTGATGTTATCTCATGTTTCAGTGGCTTAACACAAAGTTCTCAAATTAATATCTTGGAGCACCAGAACTCCCCAATTTATCTACACATGGATGCTTTTTCCTCCTGCAACCTTTCCACACAGTTGGTTCTCTCCTCCTTCTTTCTACAACACTCCTCCAAGTTGCACCTATGCCTCCTGCCTTCCTTCCAGCCCTGTTCATCTGGGTTTGAATAATCACTGGCTTGTCTGAAGAAGCTGCATTTCCCACACAGTGTGAGTGGCCTCTCAACCTTAGAACAATGTTGGCTGTATCTCTGTTTTGTAGGCCTCATAACCTTCTGCTGTAGGGATAGGTGTTTCAGGTTTTTTTTGAAAGAAAACATCAGGTTTATGGTGTTTTCCAAGGATAACTTAGATTAGTACTAAATGCTATCTAGTACAAGCAATTGACATTTTTCCTTGTTTTTAATAGGTTTTATAGCCAATGAGTTCCAAGAAAGGGAGGAAGAGCACAGAAAGGACACTTGTAGATAATTCTTTGCTTAAGACTCAGCTCAAAAGCTAAGACCACAGCATTTAATACAGACAGATGGTGAAGCTCATACAAAACAAACAGTTAATGTCAGTTGAGATTATATGTAAGTTTGGTAATCAGTAAATACTATAAACATGGTAAGAATACAACAGAAGAATTAAAAATACATTTCTTGAAAGTAACATAATGAGTATCAGGCCAAGGTCTTCATATAGCAATATAAAGAAATTCAGACCCTTAGAGCATTTTCCAGAGCTTTCCAACTTTAAATAGGTTTTACTTATTTCTATTCAACATAGGTTTCTTTGTATCACCAGCCAAGTTTATCTCCCCTTCCTGTTTTAAATTGAACCCAGAAAAAGCAACTGACATACATTTTTGGCCAAGAAATGGCCTTTTGATGTGGGCCATCAGTTCCTGAATTAACTTAGGGAATAAAACTGCATCCAGAAACCCAGAGTGATCCAAATGGCAACTGATGGTCAAATCTAACCCAGAAAACAATTCCATCTGGTCTCTGCATTATTAGGCAATACAGGCAGAAACCAGTGTACGTTAGAAGATGCTGTATTGTATATTAGAAATCTTCTGCTTTTCCTAAATGCCACTACAAACAAGACACTGCATTTAGTATTCTTTGGTATTTTGGATGTGTAGCTTCTTTACTCTAGATTTATATTTCTGTAAATATGCCCATGGAGATGTCTCCAAACTGACATCTGGCTTCCTGCAGTAGGAAGAGAGAGGTCAGAGGCCACCAACCAGTCACCCTCCATATGGCTATCCTTTTACACATGAATCTTAAAACACTTGGAGACAGGAATATTAAGGAAACCAAAAGTTTACCTAATTCAGCCTTTGGTTAAAGGAAATATATGTCATTTCTAGGCCTTTAAATTAAAAGGAGGAAATCATCCATCTTAACATAAGAAAAAAGTATGATTTTGTAGCAACACTTTTCTTCTCCTCCAGCCTATGAAATTCAATCATGACTTCTTACCATTGTATTTGTCTGTTCATCTAGACTGCTCTTCAGCAGTGCAAGGTGACTGATACCCTTTCGATCTACTTATTGATACCAAAGGACAAACCTTATCTTGTATAGAGAAGCAGAAGTAAATCACAGATTTATTTTTGTTTCTTTAAATCAAGCCTGCCACCTTCTCAGAGACTGTGAACTAACTGGGTTCAATAATCTTTCCCCAGTATCACGTAATAAAAAAGTTATGAAGATGCAGTGTATGGACACAAACCTCAACTACAACTGAGAACAGCAAGCTCAAAGAAACTGCAGCCTCCCACTGTACATTCTGAACAGTGCACTGCATAACAGTGTGTAATAGAAAAGCAGGTTTTTCAGATGACATGAAATGTGCTTCATATACTTAACAGTATACAACTACATGGAATAAACTTTATATAAACTGCAGTCTGGTGCAGCAAGGTGAAATTTATCCCCCAGTCACAACTGAGATAATAACTTTCAAAAAATGTATTGAATATACACATGCACTATAGAGAGATAATATTATTTACATAGTACAAAATCTATATAAATACCAATATATATGCACCATGTCTGCTCTTCTAACACTGAAGTAGAATAGTTTATGGAAAACACTACATGGATTTTTTTTTTTCCTAATTAGAGAAAAAGAAGCAAATCCCATTTTGATCAAGTAGCTTAAACATCTCTTTTGTTATACAGAACATTATTTCTAAATTAGGTTTCATATTTTTTGGCTTTAAAATGCATTTTCTCTCCTATCAATTTACACATACTAAGTAGTAAATTCGGTGTAAAGCAGCATGGTAAGAAGATATTATATGGTTTACCTTCTAGCTGTTTTTCTAGTAGTAGTTGTTGTTCTCTCTCTTTTCTCCAAAATGCTTCCTGTTTTTGCCTGATCCTGTGTCGTAATTCCTCATCATCAGTATCAGATGATTCAGAGCCTCTGTCACTCCTTTCATCTTCGCTGTCTCCTGATCCATAACCACCCAGTCCACCTGCGTGCATAAAGTCCAGTCTATCACGAGGAAAGATTAAGCTTTGTTCTTAATATTTCTGTGGGGCAAAGACGAGAGTAACATTGCCCTTCCTTCACTTCCTCTTCTCTGAAGAAGTCACTTTATTCTGGTACGTGCCAGTGTTGTTTGACTGGTGTGATCAAGGCCCCCACATCTGCATTGATGCTCACTGTCTGGTTCTACTCCTCCTGGAACAGCTCGTCTATTTTCAGCAAGCAACACTCTGATCACCGTACTTTTTCCATTGTATAGAAGAGCAAAAGAGCTCCCTGCAGAGATTATAACAGTGCCTGCCTCTGTATCAGCAACTGGACAGAAAATGCCTGGGACCTCTCCCAGAAGACATCTCTGAAAAGACTTCAGCCGCCTCCGTAGTCCAAGGCTACAGAAATTCTGAATGCCATATCAATTTTTCTATATAGATTTAGAAAACATTCCACTTTGACAGGTACAGAGATGAAACAGAAATAGACATTTTTTCTCCCCTAGGGACTTTAAGAACTACTGGACTAATAAGAAAGATAAAGTCAATCTAGTTCATCAGAATTCCACGTAACAAGCACATAACTGATCACTGACACTGCTCTAGTATGTTCTAGATGAAAGGAAGCACGTTGGGAAAGATCTTTTGCTGTTGCATCTCAAGCTGGAATTTCAATCATTTTCCTGTGTTGTTTCTGGTAGCATATGATATGAGAGCCTCTGTGCTTATGCAGCTTTTCAATAAAATAATTCCAAAGACTGTAATATTTAACAGATTTTCATGTTACCCTTCTATCAACTTTCCCTTCTTGTTTGGGAGGATCAAAATAGAAGAAAAACATGAAATAGCATTCCTCTCTCTGAAGACTGCAGTGTGCTTCTGAAACCACCATACTTTGAAAAGTAAGTTTATCTGAAGTTTTTATTTATTTTCAAAATCAGGGCAAGATTCTCATACACTAACTCACACTAACTAGTCCTTTACTCCAAACCTGTAGAACAAACAAAAGTGCTGATAAGGATGAAGTTATTGGAAATTGACCCATACTCCTGGGCAATTAAAATCTAGTTTCAAAATGCAATTTCTAGAAATGCAAGAATGAAACTCCCCCTTTAAGCCCTCTCAAAAATAAGGAACATACTTACCGAGTCCAGTGAGGGAAGCCAGTGCACTGGACTGTGCCAGCTGTTTTGCAGGAGCTTTGTATCACATCAACAACAGGAACAACATGTTAACACAAATAGCCACGATTTCATAGTCATGAGTCTACGGTATTGTTAAATCTACTACTACTGCTGTTCTTTGGAGGGAGAGAAGAAACATTAAAAACACATCATCCATTTAAAACCACTTCTAGATTTTCTGACCCTGAAGATTTAGAATGTAACTGCAAATTAATAGTGAAGAGAAAAAAAACAACAAATGCTCATAAATCACTTTCCAAGTTACAGCATCTGCACATAATTTTCAAGTTTCAGTAGTTACATATTTAGACTAACTTGGTTATGTTAAAAAAATCTGTTAAGTACGTACAATACATATTAATAGTGAATGCAAATTAATTGCTAATTGAGGACTCAAAGTTCATCTCTTTTCTGAACAGCTAAGAACTTCAGATAAAGATGACAACATTAAGAAGCAGCTACAACTGAGAGCCATTGACACACAACTACCATTTTAACTAAAATGAATTTATGAAAGAAATGGACTAACTGAAGTAACTCACGATACACTACACAGGACAACAGTATATGATTACTGGATTTGAGCTCTACCAAGTTGGATGCATTATACTGGAATTGTTCTTGGGGGATTAACTATGGCAGTTAAATGTTCTAGAGACATGCAAATATAGAATATTCACAGAAAGAACTTTAAAAAAAAAAAAGGAGAACCAGCATACCTTTAGTTGCTTTACGGTGAACATCTTTGGCCACATAGTAAATTTCTTCATTTGTGACATCTAAGAGAATCTCTGTCAGCAGCATTTTTGTCAGCATCATCTAAAGAAAGTTGTATATACAAATAAAGACCAAAACCTCTTGAATAAATGCTGCATTCAAATTATATCCACAGAGCTTCAGTTCCTTTGATCAACTATGAAAGTACTCTCTTTCACATTTCATTTAAGGATGTCTCTCAAAAGACCTAACTTAAAAACCTAAGTTTGAAATTGTTTAAATTTGACCCAATTTCAAAACTTTTAGAACAGTTTATATTTTGACCGCGTACTGTATCCACATTGATTACACACAGGTTCCCAGGGCATTCTTTCCTAATATTAAAGACGATACAGCAAAGGAGCATGTAAATCATGAATATACTTAGACTGATCCCATTTTTTCTTTCAAAAAATAAAGAGCAAATTTCTGTCTGATATGCCGCCTCACTTATCCCAATACTGCAAAAATCATCAGAGTTTACTTCCATTGGATTTTATTATTACATAACTACTTCAAAAAAAAAAAAAAAATCAATGTTGGTAGCTAGTTCTCCAAGCTGCTCAGTCTGGTTATGTGCTTTAAAAAATACATTTTCAAAACTTTTTAGCATTTAGGGTCATTTCAGTTGTACAACCATGACTTCAAAACATAAAGTTTCTACAGACACAAGGGAAATTGTTGCTGGTCTAGGACTTAGGTTTCTAGCACGTTCTTGCAAGAGTATATTTCTTAAATTCACTTTCACACGAGCTGAGGTAGAAGTATAGAGCTCAGATAGATTCAATCATTGTAAGTTTTCAGGAATTTGAGAAGTTAAGCAAAACTACAGAATTAATAACGATTAATGTAAAGATTACAGTCATTACATTCTTTCGCTATTGTGCTAAATATGACTTACATAACCTATATCCTTGTCTATATAAGACAGCATTATATATGCAGATATAACCCTACTTTACTCTACGATGAGTCCAATATCTCTGCTGAAAGTATCAGAGAAAAAGTGTTTTACTTCATTATGCCTTGAAAAATGCGCAAATAGACAGAAATACTTAGTGAAAACTACATAGTTAATACCATTTGATACTCCTTTTCTTCTTCTGTCATTTCTGGTTCACTTTGCTCCTCTTGAGGAGCCGGAGACGGGCTCCTGCTGATTTTTCCTATGCTTACACCTTCTGTGTTTTCAGCATCTTCATCTTCCTCATCACTGTCCTACAAGAACAGCATCACACATCTCAGGAAAAAGATGTCAAGCTCGTTGTTTTTTATTTATGATAGTCAACTTTATTTACTTTGTACTGAAATCTCTATTACTTTTATCATAACTCTATTTCTTTTCTCCGCTCTTAATAAACATGCAAAGAGCTCTCCACTCACATAAGGTAAATAAATACACAGATGTCAGTTCACTGCCAGACAGGTACTCAGAACTGCAAACAAGCAAGATAACTGCTAAAATGAGAGCCACACAGGCTTCATAAATTTAGCAAATGCGGGTATCTGAATTTGTTCAGCTACAGACCACGCATGTTTACAAAACACAGAAAATAAAAAAGCCCAATTTCATTGCTGTTTCTTTGCCATTAGAGATCAAATAATATACTTTTACCGCTCAGACATTAACAACTTCAAAACACCAAGTAAATATCAACAAAGCAGTAACTTTATTTTAAGCAACAGAAACGAAGACATAACCAGGAACACAGTCTCTCTTTTGAAGAGACCAAAAAGTTGATACCTTTCAAGAAATACAAACCTGAGCAAAAAACCAAACCCTTCTACTTACAAATTTACTTTTCTGAGGTAACCGTGGGCCATCCCCTTCTTCAGCTTCCTCACTTTCCTTTTTTTCTTTTTTAGACATCTGTGAACGTTGCTGCTCCATCCTCTCTTTTTCCAATTTTTTCTGTTTTTCTCTCTCCATCTTTTCCAGGCCTTCACGAATCCAGGCAGGCAGAGTTCTGCGCTTCACAGCATCTACATAAGCAAGGTTTACAGTTTTGAAAGATGAAAAAATGAAAAAAACCTTTCCACTCAGAAAAGAAGAAATAAACAACCAAAAACCCAGATAAAGAAGCAAAACCTCCACCCCAATCTAAACAAGCCACACATCTGATTATGGGCAAAAAAAATTATATTTTTTTCTTTCCCTTTTTTACTTTATTTAAAAAGAAGTCTTCAAATTTTGCAATTCTTTTTAAAACACAGCTTTTACATTTTTCTTAAAGGAGTGGTTAACATGTACCAATCTGTGGAGGCTCCTGCTTCACAGGCATCGCAATAGGTGAACGCTGTCGGTCTCTGAATGAGGGTCTTTCCCTTCGATTTTGAGGAGGTGCAGGAGGTGCTGGTGGACCTGGTGGCCCTGGTGGTCCTGGCTGCCAATAAGGTGGATGAAATCCACCTTGAGGTGGACCAAAAGCAGCCCCATGCTGAAAGAGTAATGCAGTTTATTTTTCTTCACATGTAACACCACGTATAGCATGAGCGCAAGTCGGTCTACAGAAATCCATGCAAGTAGGAATCCACGTTTTCTAGGCTACCGAGATCTCTCAATCTCTTTGTCTGTGGTCCCCAAGAAACAAGTTTTCCTTAAATATTTAATGAGCAAACCTAGATTTAAGCAGGGATACTAATAAAGCTGTAAGGGCTTCAACCAATCTCCTTTCATATTGTGCTAAACATTAAGCCCTATAATCACCATCTATCTTCAGCAGTTCCTTGCCAGCTTATCATCAGAGCATGCAATTAAATGAAGATTATGAAAAATCAAAGTTCAAAAGCCTAGCTACATTAGCAATCTTTCCTTGTAACTACAACATGAGGACAAATGAAATGAAAAGTTGGAGCTTTTATTACAAAAGAATTTTGCACTGTGCAACTGTGCGCTTTTCAATAATCATTCATGGATGCTATTAGTATTGCTGATTAAAATATTAAATGCATAAATATGCAAGTGTAGTAGAGACCCTGGGTTCTAAGCAAGCTGTATATAATCAAAAGGTCATGTGTCTGGAGGCATACATGGGGCGGGGGTGTGTTTTAATATTTGATGCCCAGAAACACCTAATGAAACTACTTAAGAGTAAAGTGTACAGGAAGAAAATTATAGTATGAAATATTTTTCATTATATTCTCTTGACTATCTGTTTAAGTCACTAGGGGTAGAAGTACTCTCCCACTACAATTTCAATCCCTGTTATTTGCTGCAAAACAAGTTGTCTGTAGTATTTAGAAAAAAATAATTTTAAAAGTTGGTCCCACAATAGTAAACAAAGGAAATTATAATAAACTAGAGTATTTGAAAATTATTGGTTCACTTGCTAACAATATTTCTGAACAAGAGAATTTAAAAATAGAGAAAAGTAGGCCAGAGGATAGAAACATTTCTGCCCATCTTCCCTTGGGTTTTGTTTACAAACAGGAGGTAGGTGTTTTAACAGGTACAGTTTGTCATTTATATCACAAGTTTTGAAAGAAAACCAGTGAAAATTGGGAAAATATCCAAAACAACTTTGTGTTTAAAGATTTGTGCAATGTCCCTTGCTATTATTAGTGCCAAAACCACCTACAGATTTATTATGCTATGCAACTTCTATGCCAGAATGAAGAAAAAAATTGGATGTGGATTTCTTAGAAATACCATAGTTTATTCAAAGAATCACAGTAGATAGATATGGAAAAGATCAATGGATCATCCAGTCTATCTCTCTGCAAATACAGGACTGTCCCCTAAGGTACATCACCTAGACTAATTAAGTAGATATTTCTAAATTTTTTTTCCTCCTCTTTTTTTTTTAATCCTAAAAACACAAAACTACATAATGTTAATTTATATTCCAGAATACAGTGATTCACTTTAATATTGCAGACAACAGCCATTTCTCATTACTACTATAGAAAACAAAAAACCTTTGGCCTCAGAACAAAACTGAAAACTCTAAAAGTCTCTTCGATAAAGTATTTGGTAAAAATGCATCTTAGCAGATAACAGATTCTGTAGATGTTTGTAGAACTGAAGAATGAAAGTCGCCGCTAGATGATACTAGAGGAACACATCCACGGAAGGGACTCTGCGCGTCTACAATATTAAAGCAACAAATATGTTTCACCTGATAGTCAAACTGGTTCACTGGCCCCATTGCAAAGTTATCGGGAGGTCCCCCAAAGTTGTGATTGTTCTGGTTAAACATATGCCTGTTGTCAGGAGCAAATTCCCCACTGTCCTGACTGTTGCTGTCTTCAGACGGAGGAACAATTTCCATTTGGCCTGGGGTTGGAGCCATCCACTGCTGATCTGGAGGTGGGTGAGGGGGCTGGTGAGGCATTCCCCATTCTGTTTCGGATTTAGAACACAATTCAATACCAAATTAGTACAATTTATATGACTTACCGGTCATTCAATGTTTTTGTATTTATCACAAGGTTCCTTAAAGCAATGGAGATTACTAAGTGATGAAGAATCACCAATCTACAGATTGTATTATACTGTCTCAATAACTTCAACTAAATGAAGGACATAGCCATTGCTGCACGAAAACATGGGGGAGGCAAAACTGCATGGAAACAAGGATGCTGTAAATTTGTTTTTATAAATTCCCAGTGATACCAAGTCCACCATAGCACTTGCAAATTGTGTAAACTGTTGAAGAATGCTCCTACTTCTCTATTTGTATGTTTTCAACTTTCAAAGTAATGAGTTATTTTATTTCTTTGCATAATAGACTTAAAAAAACTATTATGGAAAGCAAATAGTTTTGTGATCAGTAGAACCACTGAAATGTGCTTTCCAGAGTCCTGTGCTGAAATGTGCTTTCCAGAGTCCTGTGTCTTGATAATGAATGATTCCCTTGATCCTTCAATGTCTAGCAGAGGTAACAACATAAGCTACAGTCATAACCCCTCAAACATAAATTATAGTTGCCTAACAGCTTGAAAAGGGTTTAAGGAATGAATTAATAGCTCATGTAGCCATAAGCTTTGCCTTCTTAGGAAATCAGTCTAAAAAATATGTTCACTGTACAGATATTTATAGACTGTGACAGAACTACCTTGTAACTCTCACCAGTATTAGAATTAATATCTATCCTCTCAGGTTAACTCTTATCATCCTTTAATAATTCTTCTTATTTTTCTGATTTTTACCGTCCTTCCCATCTACATCATTTAGTAGCAACTAAAAAGAGTTAACATAGCTTTTCTGCTTGATTGTTCTTTTGGGTTTTTTTTTCATATGTTCAAAGATTGTATCACTTCTTTCACTCTCACTGTCATCCTGGTAAGTCATGTTTAGTTGATTAATCACATCTTTTTCCAGAGTCAGTACTGCTGAAGGATTCTAAGGGACAGAATCTTTTAGCATTTAAGTTTAGCTTACAGGATTTATTTTTCATAAATGTGTATGTTAACATTTTACACTATTTAAACATCTATTTTACTTCATCAACTGACTTGAGAGCTTGCAGAATGTGAATGTCTTCCAAATCAATTGTCTGTTAGTTACGCAGTTGATTTTCAGATTGCAATTTTGCTCTTTTATTAGTATGGACTTTTGAATCCAAAAAGAAACTTGGAAGGAGATGGAGAAATACGAAGCTTTGTAGAAACAGAGTAAATACACGAGGAGAACTTCGGCTAACCATGCATGCCATGAATTAATTTGTCTGCTATGACTACCTTTACACATTAAGAATGACATTGCTTAAATTAAGGGAAGCTGGGTCATATCTGCATCAGCATGGTCTTCATCAGTGTTCCCCCAAAATGGAAAAAGAACATACTGTTCGAATGATACATCCAGTGATAACAAAACACACTGTTACCACTGTTAACAAAAGGTGTTAACACTATTTTCACTTCTAGATCCAAGATGTTTTCTTATTCTGCATTTTCTGGGTGAGTATGGCCTCCCTAACATTTATAATTATTAGCATTTTTACCATTCTGTGACTATTTGCAAAAACTACCACTTAAGATATTATTCTCTTTCACCTAACAGACAAAAAAGCATAGGAGGAAGAACTGACCACCACAGGATCATACAAAAAACAAACTGGTCCAATAATGACACAGTATTTCTGTGAAAATCTCTACTTACTATACAGAAATACAGCTTGAATACACTCTATGTACTGCCACATAGTAAAGTTAAAATTCTTACATGCAGCTACAGTAGCTCATAGACCAAGTCAGGCAGGTTAGAATTAAGTGAAACCCGATGTCCACCTCCCTTTTGTTTTGCACATGTAAGAACGACCAATGATATTTTAAGCCTACTTTCATTAAAAATTGCACTTAGACAAACTTGAATAGTCACAGTGAAAACTGAAGGTATTATTCTTTCAGTCATTAACAGAATCAAGCATGAAGTGCAGTTTTCACCAAGACAAAAGAAAGCACATACACAGGCCTAACTTCCTCGCTCACAGATTTCAAATTCTGACAGACACAACTTGCAGATACAATCTTAAGCAGAACATACGTCAGATCATCTACCAATTCAGAAAATACCATCAATCTCTACCCTAAGCCATTTATAGCCAGTTAAGAAATGAATTTTTGAACAAAAGTTTGAGGAAGTTATGAAGAACTAACAAATAATCTATACACATAAGCGTCAACTAACTTTAACTTGTGATAACTGAAAACCATACAGATGACAGTCAGATAGATAAGTCAAAAAGGGAAAGTAATAAGTTTATTAAACATGTAACACATTTCACACACAGAATTTTGCTCATTTCTTTTTTCAAGATTTTAAGACACCTGAAGCCAGCATCTGCTAGCTATATTTTGAACTCGTTCTACATGTCAAGTTCATGCCAGAAGCATGTATTACACTAGAGGAGAGGGCAACAGATGCTCCCGAATTCTTAGGCATCCTGTTGCTTTCACCTCTGCAGTTCCTGGTGCAGTGGGATAAGCAACAAAATACTTAAAATGTAAGAATAAGATCAAAGGAAATAAATATATAACTACAATTCACACTATTTTTCTACAACATGGAGGGACAGAGCAAATCTTTTGCATATGTATATTATAAACCTAATGTATTTATTTTACAGAGATTACTGAGTTGTGTTATCAGACCTCAGTATCTGTACTGTAATCCATTTCGTGGAACACCTGACTGGAAAGTGGCAGAACAATTAATTATTTGATGTTACTGGTAGCTCTGCATCTTGAAACCTGATGGACAGGACACATTCACACCAAGACATGTCTGATGAAAACAAAATTTCATTACATGAAAAAAAAAGAATGTATGGAAAAAACCAAACCTGGCTGCCACATTCTGTTAAAGTTGGGATCTCCCTGAAAATTATTATGATTGTTTGGACCAGACTCTATTCCTGAAATATCCTGTCCGTTTGGCATCATTCCTTGTTGTTCCACTACACTCTGTTGCCCTGAGGCTTCTCGCTGAGCAATCCATGCTTGAGCTAATGCAGCCCAGTCAATCTGACCTAAAATAAACAGAGGAAATACAAAAGGTTAGTATTCACATGTCTGAAGATTACACGTCTCGTTGCTCAAGATAAACAGGCAACATTTACCTTCAGCAAGTGCCATGAGCACTGTTAAAATTTATTCAGTGTACAGTAAAACAAACTGAAAGCAAATGTCAAAGCGTACAGACTTGCTGAAGTGGAGTTTCTCTGCATATGTTCAAAATGCCGTAACGCAGATTATTTTAGCGCTGCATAGGTGGTGGTCATAATACACTATTTTTGTAAGTGAACTAATTTTGGTATCAAAAAGAAAGACATATAGCCTTGCATTCTAAATTTATGAAGATTCAAGTGTAAGAAAGATACATAGTTCGAAAACTACATTTTGCAATGTATACTCTTTGTATAACCCCTGATTTCTAGAATGCTATTTAACATTACAGTTCTCTCCTCCTTTTTTTCCTTTACTACAATTCCTACCATCAGGCAAATAAATTGCACTCTCAGATGAGAACACTTGTACATCTTCTGCTCATTACCAGGTCAGGAAATACCTCTAGTGAAGTTACAGAAATTGCAGTGACAGAAAGTAACGTACAATCAGTGTGTCTGATCACTCTTCCTGAGTATTAAATACAGTTCTCCACTCTCTTTATCCATTTCAGTATTTCTCTCAATACACTGAATTGTTGTCACCTCACTCTCAATTTAAGGTAAATTCTGTTCTGTTATTTAAAATAGTGGGGTTTTTTGGGGGGGGGGGGGGGGGGGGGAGGAAATCCAAACAACAGATTACAATCATCACTACTTAACCTAAAACAAATAATAAACTAATCTTAAAGTGAGAGTTCTTCTGTGGATACATTTGCATTACTACTTACCCTACACAAGCAATGAACAAAAACCAAATTTTCTCAAATAAATGATTCAGCTTAGCTAAAAACTGACAGGAACACAGATGCTGCAAAAAGTACATGTGGTCTAAACGTTGATCTGTATGACTAGCAGAATGTTGATTATTTGTCCAGGATAACTCAAGTTACTTGCCTGTATTTTGCATATTAAATACTAATTATGTCAAAACATTTGGAATCAATGTATGTTTTCTATTCTTCCTAGTTACTCAGAAAGGCATCATTAATGTATTATGTTGAGAGCAGCTACAACAAAAGTAACTGTCAGTCACGCTCTGTAACAACGATTCAAAAATTCAAATCACAACAGATTAAAAAAAATTAATCCACAAAGCTTTCTATATACTTACTTGGGTCTTGCTGATGCTGAAATGACTGCATCCACTGCTGTTGATTCAAAGGCCATTGCTGCCAAGGTTGTCCACCTTGATCCCACATCTTTTAAGTCTTTATATAGTCTATATTTCAACTAAAAATAATAGTTGTATGTTTAAATAGATGCCCATGAAATATCACATAACTGAAACTTACATAACTGCAGATATAGTTAAGCCTTGCAAAGCAAGCTGAAGCAATGCTGGCTTAATATTTTAAGCTGGAGGAAATGGCTCATCCTTTAGAGTAGTATCTGAAAATATTACTGTAAGATTCAGAAGACTAGTATACTTTCTCTATTTTCACAAAGAAATTAACTACAAAATTACTTTCAAGGAGAAACACGAGACGTCTATAAGCAAAAAACTCATCTGGCAATAAATGCAACTTAAAGTAAGTCAAAATATAAAGGACATTACTGAAATGATATCCATGCTGTTTCTTAGGGGAAAGATGCATATTTTTCTACACAAGTGTCACGCAAGGCTATTAAGTGAGACAAAGGAAAGTCACCAAATGGTAAAATACATTGTTAACAATTGCACCAGAGAACTGCACAGGTACAAGATGGTGTCTACATGCCTTTTATGCATTATACAGGTTTGTTATAATGTCTAAATAATAAATCTGAGAAATAATAAAAAAATACATCACTACATAACCACACATTTACTACACAATCCCTTCAAATAACAAGAAACATTTTTTGATGCTCTGTTGTATACCCTCACTGAGCAGGCAGCAGCAGCCCTAGGATCTGATGGCAGGGGAACTCCACAGCCTGCTTTGCAAGAACCTGATGAGGTACAGCAGTCTACGAGGTAAGTGTGTCTATAATGGCCCACCAGTTCCTTCCAGTCACTTGTACCTCCTGTGTACACCAAACCTACTACACATGGAGGAGGACCAGAGAGCTGCTCCCTATGCATTTTTAAACAGTTTTTCTGCAGACACAGCCTGGGCACGGTTTTGGGAATGATTCACTCCAGGAACTCCTCCCAAACACTAGTATGGGTCAGACCACACCGAGTGAGACTTCCTCTGTCCCTCTCAGTCTGTTAAGAACTGAAGAGGCTTTCCACTCTGAATGAAAACATCTTCATGCCATTCAACACACAATCCCTGATTTCATGCTATAAAAACACCACCTATGTAAACTGTTTCAAACACTCCAAACTTAAAAGAGACTGAGAAAAATTCATTCCCTGAGGTCCCAGGAGCAGCACACAAGACCTAGCCGTGGCTCACAGCCAAGTGGGATACAGAACAGATGAATACAGAGCGTGTCTGCTCCAGAGGAAGCTAGCTCAAAGGAGCCAGCGTCACGTGGGTGGCCAGTCAGGAACGTAACCCCAACCCTTCTTACTGAGCAGAACGCACACAGTCCCAAAGACAGACCTGGCTTTTGGCAGACAGACGGAGAGCAATTAGAGCAGATCCTGCTTGTAAAAAAGGATCTCGTGCTTAGTGCTCACGCATTCATACAAATAATTGTATGACTGCATAGGAAGAGAGCATCACACTACAAATATGCACAACAAAATCAGCTGTACCTAACATCAGGAAGCATTGAATCATGCAGAGAAGAATGCAAGCTCATACTTTACATACCTCTGACAAATTTTAATGTGAAAAACTGTAGGTCTCTCTTGTTTTGAGATCATGTTTTGAGATCAAACCAGTATAAAACTTACACATGTACTGCTTTGAAAACATCAGTTGTCTTTTTCGGTGACTTTAAACAAGACCAGATCAACTCTGGGAACAGGAAGAAGTACTGGGCAAAACCTACTTTACTATTTTAACTATCATTTCTTGACAAGTTAAGTATGTTGGGTTTTTTTTTCATTTCTATACCTATATGATATTTGAACCTGTAGTAGGTGAATACAGTGTACACCCCCCTTGTATTTTGATCTGTACCTAAGAAATGAACTTTCTTGCACCAGTTGAGCGTTAACAGCGGCTAAAAATGCACTTAATGCAACATTCAAGCTGGCCCTGCCATACCCACCTCTCCAAGTACTCATATACATGTATTTCATATACCAAGTATGAAGTAACTTCACATACTGTTTTCTCCCTAAAGTAAGAAAAGAGTGAGAAACTGTTTCTTCCTCCCTTTCCTTCCCTTCCTCTTTCCACCCAGAAACCAAATTATCTGAATTGTCAAAATAAATCCATTACATCTTAAAACAAAGCTGTAATAACTGTGGTTCAAGCAACCAGTGGCGTTCAAAGCACTACAGAGCCTCACCATGCAACTCCCGTTGTTTCCAGTAGCTAAATCCTACTAGCAACAATAAAATTGTATTTCAGTAACTCTGGTATCACTTTTTTTAGCTAAACACATAGTATCTTGGAAAAAGTTTGTGAAATTTCACCAAAATAAACTCAGCAAAAGATGCAGAAGATGCAGGTTGCATGTAAGTAAATGCCAAAAACATCAAATTTTAAGTTAAAAAAAATATAAAATTCTATCATGAAATTATAACAATATTAAGAGTACCTCTTCAACTCCAACTGAACTGGAACCTCCTACATATAGGTTTTACTTGATTGGATCAGATGAGATTTATTTTACTAGACTGGCTATGTTTTGAAGCATAGGAACGTCTAAGGTAATAAATGCCTCGATCACCTCTATACAACAAGCCCCTGACACAGCAATGACCCTACTATTTTACAAGGTGTTCAAAGAAATTAATTCCACCTTTTTTTGTGGGGGAGATAAATTATTCGGCAGTCAAATCAGTTTGCATCTGAAAAGGTGGTCAAAAGATACAGAAGACAGGCAGTGACTTTAGGCAGCAGCGTCATTCATTCCCCTTCAGGCTTCCCTTTCAGCAAGTTATCATACCCCAGGGTGCCAAGGCCATGTCTGCACTCCTATGGGAAGTGCTGCGGAAGGAACTCCACCATCTCCCCATTAAAGAGCAGCATTGACCCAGGCCAACCAGCACTTCTGCAGGCTGCTCCCAGCAACGTCTGAGGTGTCAGCATGGACCTGGGACCCAGCAGGGAGTTGGGACATGACAGTTCTGGAAGGCCAGAGACTCTCATTCACTGCCAGCTGGCTTCAAGACCAGACTAAAAATCCCAGTCGCATTTTAGTTTATAGCATACATAGCTGCTTCTCCATCACTCTGCAATATAATATGGTCCAGTGTCTTCAACTTTCCCCACAGAGATTATCTCACCTTATTATGGTTATTTTGGGAAGAGAAATCAGGTGGGGAAGTGCAAAGCAAGAGGTCAAGACATGGATTTGATTTCTATTTTGATGCACAGCGGTATGACAAGAGAGCAACAACTGTGTAAAACCCTGAATAACTTCAACATTTGGTTAATTTATGCCATCCAAAGCAGCCTAATTTAAGATCACTGCCATTTGAAACTGCTAATTTTAGTTTGTCAACAGTATTTGAAAGTCTTCAGCCTATCAAATTTGCACTTTGTTTTCCTGAAGAAATGTTGATTTGCACAGGTTGGCAAGTATAAAACATGCTCGCCTTCAAGTACGCAGATATATTACCAAATTCAGTGTAAAAACTTTCTTCACTAATCAGAAATACGTACTGCACAAATATTTAGGCAATTACATCGGTTTCTCTATGCAACTGTATATGCAAAAGCCCTTTTTCAAATACCATGTGAAAACTGACCAAAAGTACTTCTAATTTCCTATTTATTTCAACTATCTTTGTTGCTATGCTATTTTTTTTTTTGGACAGAAACAGGAACTGGATATGGAAGGAACAAAATTAGCATCTTAAAATGTTTATAAAACTAACTGTACGATATATTGAATAAAAGAAAAGACTACATGATTTCAAACTCTTTTAGTATTGCAAAGTAAATGACACATTTTAACATGCACTCTTCAGAGCCCAGGAACAGAAGACCTGTTCCAAGTTTCCATCTATATGGTAACCTGAAACAGCAGGACACCACCAGTTTCTGAGAAACAGACTTCCTTGGTATTTTGCTCCCCACTTACTTTCCTGCACTTTTTCCAAGTTTTCATTAACTGGTGTAAGGTAAACATGAAAAATGTACTTGATGTAAAATTCTCTCACTTACTACAGGTAGGTTACAGGCATTTAACGGTGGTTTATTGTCTTCATAAATTGTTTTGCTAAGCACCGCAGTGTTTAATGGTTTCATTTGCTTTTATGTTTCAGAGGCAAACTGACTTTAACTCTTCTTTTTAAATTATCAAATTCTAAAGGATAAATAAATCATATATATTTGATCTATTAAATCATACGCACATAGGCTGTTTGATGTTATTCTTTTTTCCATAAAATAATTTAATTTTGTACACTGCTTGTGAAACTTTACTGAGAAAAGTATATAAGATTCAACAGAATCTCGGTATTGTCCCAATCAGACATCACTGACATTTTCCTTTGCTAGCGGTGCTATTTTAAAGATGTCAAAAATAAAAACAGACCAAAGCAAGTCTCTTGATAATGAACAAACCAGACGTCAGAGTTACCAAAATGCTTTTGAACCTCAGTGACATGAACAAGATAGGGCACAAATCATTTATAAAAGAACTCACAGAACACAGCAAGGAAACTGTAGCTTGTTCTCAGTAATTTTTCATTTACCCCAATATTGAGGTGGGACACACTCCAAACCCAAAAAACAATGCCTCTCCCCCACCGAATCAGTAACCTAAGGGCTTAAAACAGCTGAAACCTCTTGTCCTAATGTACGTGACAAGAAGCAAACATTGTTTTCCTGAGACACATCAAGTAGTTACAATGGGGAAAAGAGAATCAAAGTCCTTTCCCACCTAATTAAAATCAGCATTGCTGAAACTAACTACCCACATTAATTATAAATGAGCTTTAATTTCTTACAAAGTTCCCAAATCAGCATCACCCAAAAGACAGACGCTTCACCTAATACAACAGTCAGCTCTAAGTCTGCTTCCCACTACTGATACAAGGCCAAATACACAGCAGAGCAACCAAATCACAGTGAAATAAGCTCTATTTTCCACTGGAGGGAGGATAAACACTGGCTGAAAGCAAGACACTAATAGAGGGGTACATCAACTGAAAAATCATTAAGACACTCTGGTTCCCATGCCACCATTGTGTACAACAGTTTTTGAAAAGCAAACTGGTTCAGAGAATGGATTCATATTACAGATACCTACTTGCAATGGAAAATGTAAATACTACCCTCTTTTATGAGGACGGGTTAACGGTCTTTTACTTCGCTGTTCTACCCTCACTATAGCCTTTCTCCTTTCTCTCTCTAGCAAACATGAATAAACAAAAGATCATTTATTGGTGCTTCAAGAGCCATTGCCTGATTTCAGATCACAGAACAGGAACCTGAATCTATTAAAAATCTGTTTACCAGTGAATAAACAGAAGTGAATTCAGGACTCTTGTTGTTTTACAAAGGAACACAATCTCACAGGGAAAACACTCCATCAATTTACATTTAATTTCAGTTACATGCACTTAACAGATTATGAAAACTTAATCTGATATCTTGGGATTCTGTTACATTTTTTTAAAAGCAGATATGCTCTGAAATACATTCTGTTGTATGTTCAGAAAAAAAGGATTCCCGTTCAAAGGCTGGACCTACTGGAACTTTACTCAAAGGCAGGATCTGCTGAAGTTTTATCATCACAAATTACTAGCATTAAAATTCGCCACCTTTAAGATCGCTGAGGAATGCTCCCCTGCTAGCAACAAAAGCTGACACAGTGGCACATACAGGACTTACCTTGATCCCCAGCAGACAACAACCTCTGAGAGCCAACAACACTCAGCAAAAAAATTAAAGTTGGTGTCAGACTCTCCACTATACTGCAGTATTTTATCTAACAAAAAGCCAGCTTAGGACAGAGAAAGAACAGATGTTTTAAAAGGCATCTGTCCACCTCTTTTCTTGATTGCGATGTGCATCTTGGCTATGGATTACACCTCAATGTTACCTTGTTGTTTTAGGGAAAAAGGCATCTCCATAAACCTACCTGTTCACAAAATAACATATTTTCTGATATGGTTGTATGATGTGTCCAGACACACCACACACACTAAAATGCACACAGTAAGAAGCTACTTACCAGTAACTAGAGTTTTGAGTAATAATTCATACGCTCAGCTTTAACTCTGGGAGAATCCCCCAGCACTCCCCACAAAACACAGTTACCTTGAAGCAAATGACAGACTTTTTTAACACTGACAGGAAGACCATCCTATCAAATGCAGCACAGTTTCCCAACAACTTCCCAACAGCAAAGTGCTTGGTGAAGGCCCCCATAGTTAGTTGTCCACTTATGTCAGATGGGCCCATTTTTTAGACAAGGCCACCAACAGAACTTAAGCTTTAATGGACTCACTCAGATTCATCACCCAACTCTAGCTCAGCAGTTTCGTAGCGTAAATTTATAAAACCTGTTATCCAGTTTAACAGCGCTTGTGTAGATGTAACTACTGTCAGACTTCTCAGCAATGGAGAGGAGCAGTCTTAGGGAGTGATCAGTCCTGTGAATGTCAAAAGACCAAATCCATTTATCATCCTTACATGCCTTACGACACTGGCTGCAGCAGCACTGATAAATATCAAGATAAGGAGGGACAGCCCCTAAATTAAATTTAAATAAATAGTCTCAATTGCTCCAATTCATACCAGTAGTCCAAGACAAGAAGCCCAGAGGTGAAGTTAGCTCAGCTCCAGAAGATAACTAACCACACCTACCGGACCAGATGAGTGTATCTAGCAGACTCCTGCTCCTTCTAAGGCCAAGGTTCTAAGAACATGCTCTCATTGTAACAACACACTCCCCTTCAAGACAAATGTTACACAACGTCCAAACCACACAGAACACCTTACGCATCAACAGTTTCTTCAGAAGAGATCTGGAGATTCTGAATGGCCTGTCCCAGAAAACTCATGGAAGTGAGACATCTTAGCAATGAAAAACAAGTATTCTTTCGAAGCTCAAATAGAATAGGATATTTGTTACAAGCAAGATTACCTAAACTCCAAGAAACCAGGAGACAGTCTAGGACTCAGACTGCCCCTAAAAGGAAAGTAGCAGGCACCTTCTGTTGTGTCACAAGCTGAAGAGATCACGGTTATGAACTCATACATCAGACAGTAACATCATTTGACCAGACCTCCAGGACACAATCCGGCAGTCTGAAATTTAACCCTGTAGACAGGTAGACTAACGACAGATGGTTCTGGAGCTTACAGAACCACAGCAAATAATCAAGTGCTTTCTGATGCAGAAGAGAGGCTGTTGCATCATCTTTCTGGTAATGTTGTTGAACAGCAGGTCCATACATGATATGAGATGGCCTGACAAGTTTTACTGGCAGTCTGAGCACAAATACATAACTGCAAAAGTTCTTCTGGTAACTAAAGATCTTGTCTTGCAGGCCTTCGAAACAGGCACTGCATTTTAGCTAAGGAGTATCCACTATCTAAATAAACAAAGAAGCTGAAACTGCAGGCCATCATGCATACTTTGAGAAGCGACACACAGCTCTTCTTTGTACCCCAGTATTTAAAGACAATCCACTCTTTTTGATATTACATTCGTAGGTTAGATATCAAGGTAAAAAACCCCATATGTTCCACCTCCTCTAAGATAACCTGCCATTGCAGCCATGACTTTTTGATTATCTTTAGGTGGAAGGAGCCTAAGAGGTAGGACTCCAGGTTTATAATAAACTGCATATAGTGTTCCTGAAACAAATTACTGTTAAATAATCAATGTCGTTAGACAGGTAATCTTTTGGCATGAGCTCAAGGCAAAACAAGCAGCAAAGGCGCATCAGTCTCTGTATGATGCTCTTTGTGGAATTCCTGGGTTGCAGGGAGTAATCCATGTCACACCTTGAGAAGGATCTCAAAATCACCATATACTCTGTGGGCAGAGCTTCTCTGCCCCGTACAGGCTTAGGCTCTGGAGGTGGACCTAAAGGAAAATGGAGACATATCAGAAGTAGAGATCCTTGAAATCAACAGCCTGATATCTTGGATCTTTCATGCTAGCACCATCTTCTAATATAACAATAAATACAATATCTCTACCAAGAAGAAAAATCTAATGCAGAAAGGGTACCACAAGAATCATCAACTGGTGTTCTTAACATGGGAGACTCAGAACATGTCTGTAGCTGAAAAGACCTGGGAGTATGAAAAAGCGTCGTGCCCTATGCATCCACATAGGAATGGCACTCTAGGAGTTACAACAGAAGGGCTGCACGCATACATTCAGAGTCAGAACAAATGCATTTCATCACTCAGACAAAAACATAGCAGCTTCCATTTTATGTGGAAAAATTAATATTTATTACTATACTCAGCTGCTTATTAGAAAATGAAACATTTATGGGATGAATTTACTTTGCAATAGACCAAAAAAAAGAGTTAAAATAATTATCTTTGCAACCACTGTTTCACACATACCACTTTTAGTTGGCCAAAGCCTTCTCTGCAGCACATGGGACACCGCCCTATGTTGTTGTAGGCATTTAATGCCCAGATACTATGTATCTTTTCCTGAGACACAGAAGCTACAACAAGGTGTCTGCTGGGATCTGTTAGGAAGATGTCCATTTAAAAAACGTGTAAAACTCTTCCAGCCCATCTACAGTCGTGAATCACTACAGTGTTGGAAGCCAACTTCAGTTACTCCACTGCATTTTTTAACATCCAAACTATTCTTTCTCAGATTGAAGAATAAGGCTTTCCAAAGATGTAAGCAAGATCCAAAATACAGAACCAGGAAAAGAACTGAGGAGAACAGCTTGTTCCGTATCTACAAAGTTTTCCAGAACCTGGTTCACACATCAGTGTGTCTGACTAATATTTACAGTACCACAAGATGAAGTATGCAGAACAGAGGCCAAATTAAGAAAAAAAAAACCTCCAAAAACTTCTTCAGTGAGTCATTCAAGCAGAATAGCTTCCAAGGTCTGTTATTTCAAATTTAAATCTATACATCCACTGAGCTAAATAACTTTTCCCTTTTAAAAGAACTACATGACCAGGTATTTGCAACTCAAGTATAATTTACTTATTTTTTCGTATTATGAAGACATAAGGACAAGCACGTGCATTTGTTGCACAATGCAACCAAACCACTGCTAAAACACTCACTATCACAGCAACATCACAACAACTTAAGCAGTTTAAGTCAAAACTCTATTGCGTTGGAGAAAAAAGTCTGATCTGATTATTTGTTGCACTTATTCCACTAGAAGACCTGATGCTAGATTTTCAAGCAGCCACAGAACACAGCATTATTTTTTTCTGAAATGAACTGTTCATCTGCAACATCCTCCTTGATGAACACGCTCTGTATAAAAAATGAGCAGTACCAACAACTAAATAACAATGAGCATTCCTCGCTGCTCGTGAGCAGATATTACCCTCAACAACAAACACAGTTTATCACTTAAGGAAGAGAGATCAGCCAATGATGAAAGTAGGAATGTCTAACAAAACCTACCCACCATATTATTTGTTGCGGAAGGCCAGACAAGATCATCACGTACCTCAGTCGTGAAAAGAAGGGACACTGGATGCTCCTGTCTCCATAATATCTTTGCATAATCCTACATCTAGCTGAGAATCCCAGAATTGTTCAGGTTGGAAAAGACCTTTAAGATCACTGAGTCCAACCATAACCTAACATTGTTGAGTCCACCACTAAACAATCAAACATGGTTAAGGCTCTTCTCTAGCACTTCAGGTGCTAAATTTGTGGACTCCTAATCCCTGCAATACTTCTGAGTCCAGAAGTGGAAAAAACACTCTTTCAGAGCAGGAGTTTATATGTCACATGCGACAAAGACAACACAGGAAATCTCATAATGGCATAATAGCAGAGACGACACGAGATTTGATGCTGACAAATTAAAAATCAGTAGCTTGTCTTCTGATCTGTCACTGAATTGTAAGTAAAGGTAGCGATTTCTCCCTGGACAAAGTTGAGGCTCCCAGTTCCTCCTGTGGTCTACAGTCAGAGAGTCGCAGGATCTGCCACCTCCATAAGAGACACCAACTCTCAGCACAGCCAGACTTCAGAATTCAAAAGGGATTTCTTACTCCTACATGACACAGCTATTCAGCTGTCTTTGTAAAACGATGCTTGTTGACTGTCTACAGGTAGACATGCCTCATGCTTGGAACACTAACATTCCTCATCTTTAAAGAGTGGCTGACCCTTTGCCTTGCACTGTGTATCCCACACCTTCCCATAAAGATTCTCTGCGTGAAAACATCTACAGGTATGACTGTAACAGAAGAAATTAACAACCACCAAGGTAGCTGAATACTCTGTACAGTAATGTGCTTCAGAAATTTGGCAAAATTCAGCTGGTGTAGCTGAATACCATAGAACATCCTAGAACTATCCAATGGTTAATTATCCAATGGGCTGGAAGGGACCTGCTAAGACCATTCACAGTCCAACTCCCCAGCATGTGCACGGCCACCTTCCACTAGATCAGGTTGCTTAAAGCCCCATCCAACCTGATCTTGAACAATGCCAGTGACAGGGTATCCACAACTTCTCTGGGACACCTGTTCCAGTGTCTCACCACTCTTATCATAAAAAATCCCCTCCTTCTGTTCAGTCTAAAGTTACCCTCTTTCAGTTGAAAACTGTTGGCCTTTGTCCTGTCACTACAGGCCCTGGTAACAAACCTCTCTCCATCTTTATCAGAAGCACCCTTCATGTACTGAAAAGTCACAAAAAGGTCTCCGCAGAGCCTTCTCTTCTCCAGACTGAACAACCTCAACTCTCTCAGTCTTTTTTCATAGGAGAGGTGCTCCATCCCCCTTAAAATTTTTGTGGCCCCATCCTTAACTGTGAAGCCTAGCAAATTCCACTGAAATTTAGTTCAACACTGAACATCGTGACATTGACTAAAAAAGTATTGAGAATCTGGCTGCGTAACTGCTTAACGCAAAAGGGTTTGCAAAACTGTGGTCTGCTTATGGACTGATTCAGAAACACCTTGTGTTTGCCAAGCTACTGAACCAAGCTGAGGTACCTTACAGATGTTGCAGTGTGCAATAATAATGTTGATTTTAGTTCTCTGGAGCCCTCCAGTGGTATGAACTCATGGGATTAGCCACAAAACTAGTGGATACCCCAGCCCTGGAGGTTGTTCAAGGCCAGGTTGGATGAGGCTTTGAGCAACAAGATCTAGTGGAATGTGTTCCTGCCCATGGCAGGGGGGCTGGAATTGGATTATTTTTAAGGTCCTTTCCGACCTAAACCACTCTGATTCTATGACTGAAACCCACGAAACAGCACAAATACTCCACAAAGACATTCTACCTGCAGGAGCCAAGCTGTTGACATGGCCAACTACCAAAACCTAGCATACATGTTGCTTCCTAACTAGGTTGCTGGCTAAGCAACCAGATATTCCCCCTCTGTGCGCCCACGGGGGTTACTCCACTGGGAATGGGCAGCGTTCCTTCAGCACCAAGGAGGAGTTACTCCACTGGGAATCGGGAGCACTTCTCCGGCATCCGGGGGGTTTTACACCACTGACAATGGGGACCGTTCCTTCGACACCAAGGGGGGGGGGGTTACTCCACTGGGAATGGAGAGCGTTCCCTCGGCACCCGGGCGCGCGGGTGTTACTCCACTAGGAATGGGGACCGTTCCTCCAGCACCCATGGGGTTACTCCGCGGTCCAGCCGCGCGCCCCACCCCACGGGACCAAAGGCACCCCCGGCGGCTTCGCCGCTGTCCCCGGCCGCCGCGGGAGCGCGAAAGGGCGAGAACCGGCGGAGGGGGGGAAGAGGGGGCGCACGCGCGCCGGGCAGGACGAGGTTCCCAGGGCCCCCGACTCCCCCCCACCCCGGCCGGCGCATGCGCAGCGGCCCGCGCGGGCGGGGGAGGGTGCGGAGCCGGAGCCGCATCCCTGCTCTCGCCGGACCCGGCGGGTTCCACCCCGGGGCCCCTCACACCCGCCGGGGAGCGGCACCGCCAGCGCGTCCCGGCTCGGGCCGGCTGCGGGAAGAGGAGAGAGCGAAGGGGAAGATGGGGGTCAGCCCGGCGGCTCCCGGGAGCGCTGGCGAGCGCAGCCCGCCATGCTACTTACACTGTCCCCCGCCTCCCGCCGCAGGCGCTGCCGCTGCTACCGCTCCGCGGCCGCCTTCTCCTTCGTTCCCTCCTCGTCTTCACGAACAAGACAATATGGCGCCCACTGGCGCTCACCCGGAACTCAAACGCGTCACCGTGCTGACCCTGCTCTGGGGCACGCGAGCGCCTCCCGTGGCCATCTTTGCTACGGGCGCGCGGGGGGGTGAGGCGGTGCCTCCCTGCCCCTTCCCTTGGCGGGAAGGGGCCGGCGGCGCGCCACGCCCCTGTTGCCGCCATCTTTGCTATGGGCAACCGCGTCTGTCCCTGCCCCGCGCCGCGA